>JAGTYA010000870.1:0-16635 GCA_024291935.2 Okapia johnstoni | reverse complement strand
GCCAGAACAATGATCTGCTCCCAGGGCCTCAGTTTCCCAGTCAGAACAAACCTAGTCTCCAGAGCTCTCTGCTACCGAGCAGACATGGGGAAATAGCTCTGAGGAGGGTGCCTTCACGTTGCAGAGCACTGTCGAAGCCTTACCTGGGGTTTGGAGCCTAGGCACTTTGACCTCTTTCACTGACTTTCCAGGTATCACTTCCCAGCCCCTTGTGATTTTCAGCCAGATGCAGCCTTGCAGGGTCTCTTCCTTAGAGTCAAAAAAGGTAGCCCAAGGACTGCTTATTCAGTCTTCCCTGGTGCAAGAGGTGTTTGGCTGTGAAGACGCCAGAACAATGGCTCTGCTCCCAGGGCCTCAGTTTCCCAGTCAGAACAAACCTAGTCTCCAGAGTTCTCTGCTACAGAGCAGACATGGGGAAAAAGCGCTGTGGAGGGTGCCTCCACGTTCCAGGGCACTGTCGAAGCCTTACCTGAGCTTTGGAGCCTAGGCACTGTGGCCTCTTTCACTGACTTTCCAGGTATCACTTCCCAGCCCCTTGTGATTTTCAGCCAGATGCAGCCTTGCAGGGTCTCTTCCTTAGAGTCAAAAAAGGTAGCCCAAGGGACTGCTTATTCAGTCTTCCCTGGTGCAAGAGGTGTTTGGCTGTGAAGACGCCAGAACAATGACTCTGCTCCCAGGGCCTCAGTTTCCCAGTCAGAACAGACCTAGTCTCCAGAGCTCTCTGCTACAGAGAAGACATGTGGAAAAAGCGCTGTGGAGGGCGCCTTCACGTTCCCTTCCTTGGGTCGAAGCCTTACCAGGGCTTTGGAGCCTAGGCACTGTGGCCTCTTTCACTGACTTTCCTGGTATCACTTCCCAGCCCCTTGTGATTTTCAGCCAGATGCAGCCTTGCAGGGTCTCTTCCTTAGAGTCAAAAAAGGTAGCCCAAGGGACTGCTTATTCAGTCTTCCCTGTTGCAAGAGGTGTTTGGCTGTGAAGACGCCAGAACAATGGCTCTGCTCCCAGGGCCTCAGTTTCCCAGTCAGAACAGACCTAGTCTCCAGAGCTCTCTGCTACAGAGCAGACATGGGGAAATAGCTCTGAGGAGGGTTCCTTGAGGCTCCCTGCCTTGGGGAAGCCCTGCCCGGGTGATGGGGCCTAAGCACTGTGTCCTCTTTCACTGACATTCTAGGTATCACTTCCCAACCCCTTGTGATTTTCAGCCAGATGCAGCCTTGCAGGGTTTCTTCCTTAGAGTCAAAAAAGTGAGCCCAAGGGACTGCTTATTCAGTCTTCCCTGGTGCAAGAGGTGTTTGGCTGTGAAGACGCCAGAACAATGGCTCTGCTCCCAGGGACTCAGTTTCCCAGTCAGAACAGACCGAGTCTCCAGAGCTCTCTGCTACAGAGCAGACATGGGGAAAAAGCGCTGTGGACGGTGCCTTCACGTTCCAGGGCACTGTAGAAGCCTTTCCTGGGCTTTGGAGCCTAGGCACTGTGGCCTCTTTCACTGACTTTCCAGGTATCACTTCCCAGCCCCTTGTGATTTTCAGCCAGATGCAGCCTTGCAGGGTCTCTTCCTTAGAGTCAAAAAAGGTAGCCCAAGGGAGTGCTTATTCAGTCTTCCCTGGTGCAAGAGGTGTTTGGCTGTGAAGACGCCAGAACAATGGCTCTGCTCCCAGGGCCTCAGTTTCCCAGTCAGAACAGACCTAGTCTCCAGAGCACTCTGCTACAGAGCAGACATGGGGAAAAAGCTCTGTGGAGGGTTCCTTGACGTTCCCTTCCTTGGGGAAAGCCCTACCCGGGGCTGGGAGCCTAGGCACTGTGGCCTCTTTCACTGACTTTCCAGGTATCACTTCCCAGCCCCTTGTGATTTTCAGCCAGATGCAGCCTTGCAGGGTCTCTTCCTTAGAGTCAAAAAAGGTAGCCCAAGGGACTGCTTATTCAGTCTTCCCTGGTGCAAGAGGTGTTTGGCTGTGAAGACGCCAGAACAATGGCTCTGCTCCCAGGGCCTCAGTTTCCCAGTCAGAACAGACCTAGTCTTCAGAGCTCTCTGCTACAGAGAAGACATGGGGAAAAAAGCGCTGTTTTCCAGGTATCACTTCCCAGCCCCTTGTAATTTTCAGCCAGATGCAGCCTTGCAGCGTCTCTTCCTTAGAGTCAAAAAAGGTAGCCCAAGGGACTCCTTATTCAGTCTTCCCTGGTGCAAGTGGTGTTTGGCTGTGAAGACGCCAGAACGATGGCTCTGCTCCCAGGGCCTCAGTTTCCCAGTCAGAACAGACCTAGTCTCCAGAGCTCTCTGCTACAGAGCAGACATGGGGAAATAGCTCTGAGAAAGTTTCCTTGAGGCTCCCTGCCTTGGGGAAACCCTACCCGGATGCTGGGGCCTAGGAACTGTGGCGTATTTCACTGACTTTCCAGGTATCACTTCCCAGCCCCTTGTGAATTTCAGCCAGATGCAGCCTTGCAGGGTCTCTTCCTTAGAGTCAAAAAAGGTATCCCAAGGGACAGCTTATTCAGTCTTCCCTGCTGCAAGAGGTGTTTGGCTGTGAAGACGCCAGAAAAATGGCTCTGCTCCCAGGGCCTCAGTTTCCCAGTTAGAACAGACCTAGTCTCCAGAGCTCTCTGCTACAGAGCAGACATGGGGAAATAGCTCTGAGAAGTGTTCCTTGAGGCTCCCTGCCTTGGGGAAGCTCTACCCGGATGCTGGGGCCTAGTCACTGTGGCCTCTTTCACTGACTTTCCAGGTATCACCTCCCAACCCCTTGTGATTTTCAGCCAGATGCAGCCTTGCAGGGTCTCTTCCTTTGAGTCAAAAAAGGTAGCCCAAGGGACTGCTTATTCAGTCTTCCCTGGTGCTAGAGGTGTTTGGCTGTGAAGACCCCAGAACAATGGCTCAGCTCCCAGGGCCTCAGTTTCCCAGTCAGAACAGACTTAGTCTCCAGAGCTCTCTGCTACAGAGCAGACATGGGGAAATAGCTCTGAGGAGGGTGCCTTCACGTTCCAGGGCACTCTCGAAGCCTTACCTGGGCTTTGGAGCCTAAGCACTGTGGCCTCTATCACTGACTTTCCAGGTATCACTTCCCAGCCCCTTGTGATTTTCAGCCAGATGCAGCCTTGCAGGGTCTCTTCCTTAGAGTCAAAAAAGGTAGCCCAAGGGACTGCTTATTCAGTCTTCCCTGGTGCAAGAGGTGTTTGGCTGTGAAGACGCCAGAACAATGGCTCTGCTCCCAGGGCCTCAGTTTCCCAGTCAGAACAGAACTAGTCTCCAGAGCTCTCTGCTACAGAGCAGACATGGGGAAATAGCTCTGAGGAGGGTACCTTGAGGCTCCCTGCCTTGGGGAAGCCCTACCCGGGTGCTGGGGCCTAGGCACTGTGGCCTCTTTCACTGACTTTCCAGGTATCACTTCCCAGCCCCTTGTGATTTTCAGCCAGATGCAGCCTTGCAGGGTCTCTTCCTTAGAGTCAAAAAAGGTAGCCCAAGGGACTGCTTTTTCAGTCTTCCCTGGTGCAAGAGGTGTTTGGCTGTGAAGAAGCCAGAACAATGGCTCTGCTCCCAGGGCCTCAGTTTCCCAGTCAGAACAGACCTAGTCTCCAGAGCTCTCTGCTACAGAGCAGACATGGGGAAATAGCTCTGAGGAGGGTGCCTTCACGTTCCAGGGCACTGTCGAAGCCTTACCTGGGTTTTGAAGCCTAGGCACTGTGGCCTCTTTCACTGACTTTCCAGGTATCACTTCCCAGCCCCTTGTGATTTTCAGCCAGATGCAGCCTTGCAGGGTCTCTTCCTTAGAGTCAAAAAAGGTAGCCCAAGGGACTGCTTATTCAGTCTTCCCTGGTGCAAGAGGTGTTTGGCTGTGAAGACGCCAGAACAATGGCTCTGCTCCCAGGGCCTCAGTTTCCCAGTCAGAACAGACCTAGTCTCCAGAGCTCTCTGGTACAGAGCAGACATGGGGAAAAAGCGATGTGGAGGGTGCCTTCACGTTCCAGGGCACTGTCGAAGCCTTACCTGGGCTTTGGAGCCTAGGCACTGTGGCCTCTTTCACTGACTTTCCAGGTATCACTTCCCAGCCCCTTGTGATTTTCAGCCAGATGCAGCCTTGCAGGGTCTCTTCCTTAGAGTCAAAAAAGGTAGCCCAAGGGACTGCTTATTCAGTCTTCCCTGGTGCAAGAGGTGTTTGGCTGTGAAGACGCCAGAACAATGGCTCTGCTCCCAGGGCTTCAGTTTCCCAGTCAGAACAGACCTAGTCTCCAGAGCTCTCTGCTACAGAGCAGACATGGGGAAATAGCTCTGAGGAGGGTTCCTTGAGGCTCCCTGCCTTGGGGAAGCCCTACCCGGGTGCTGGGGCCTAGGCAATGTGGCCTCTTTCACTGACATGCCAGGTATCACTTCCCAGCCCCTTGTGATTTTCAGCCAGATGCAGCCTTGCAGGGTCTCTTCTTTAGAGTCAAAAAAGCTAGCCCAAGGGAATGCTTATTCAGTCTTCCCCGGGCCAATAGGTGTTTGGCTGTGAAGACGCCAGAACAATGGCTCTGCTCCCAGGGCCTCAGTTTCCCAGTCAGAACATACCTAGTCTCCAGAGCTCGCTGCTACAGAGCAGACATGGGGAAAAAGCGCTGTGGAGGGTGCCTTCACGTTCTAGGGCATTGTCGAAGCCTTACCTAGGCTTTGGAGCCTAGGCACTGTGGCCTCTTTCACTGATTTTCCAGGTATCACTTCCCAGCCCCTTGTGATTTTCAGCCAGATGCAGCCTTGCAGGGTCTCTTCCTTAGAGTCAAAAAAGGTAGCCCAAGGGAGTGCTTATTCAGTCTTCCCTGGTGCAAGTGGTTTTTGGCTGTGAAGACGCCAGAACAATGGCTCTGCTCCCAGGGCCTCAGTTTCCCAGTCAGAACAGACCTAGTCTCCAGAGCTCTCTGCTACAGAGCAGACATGGGGAAATAGCTCTGAGGAGGGTGCCTTGAGGCTCCCTGCCTTGGGGAAGCTCTACCCGGATGCTGGGGCCTAGGCACTGTGGCCTCTTTCACTGACTTTCCAGGTATCACCTCCCAACCCCTTGTGATTTTCAGCCAGATGCAGCCTTGCAGGGTCTCTTCCTTTGAGTCAAAAAAGGTAGCCCAAGGGACTGCTTATTCAGTCTTCCCTGGTGCAAGAGGTGTTTGGCTGTGAAGACGCCAGAACAATGGCTCAGCTCCCAGGGCCTCAGTTTCCCAGTCAGAACAGACCTAGTCTCCAGAGCTCTCTGCTACAGAGCAGACATGGGGAAATAGCTCTGAGGAGGGTGCCTTCACGTTCCAGGGCACTGTCGAAGCCTTACCTGGGCTTTGGAGCCTAAGCACTGTGGCCTCTTTCACTGACTTTCCAGGTATCACTTCCCAGCCCCTTGTGATTTTCAGCCAGATGCAGCCTTGCAGGGTCTCTTCCTTAGAGTCAAAAAAGGTAGCCCAAGGGACTGCTTATTCAGTCTTCCCTGGTGCAAGTGGTGTTTGGCTGTGAAGACGCCAGAACAATGGCTCTGCTCCCAGGGCCTCAGTTTCCCAGTCAGAACAGAACTAGTCTCCAGAGCTCTCTGCTACAGAGCAGACATGAGGAAATAGCTCTGAGGAGGGTACCTTGAGGCTCCCTGCCTTGGGGAAGCCCTACCCGGGTGCTGGGGGCCTAGGCACTGTGGCCTCTTTCACTGACTTTCCAGGTATCACTTCCCAGCCCCTTGTGATTTTCAGCCAGATGCAGCCTTGCAGGTTCTCTTCCTTAGAGTCAAAAAAGGTAGCCCAAGGGACTGCTTTTTCAGTCTTCCCTGGTGCAAGAGGTGTTTGGCTGTGAAGACGCCAGAACAATGGCTCTGCTCCCAGGGCCTCAGTTTCCCAGTCAGAACAGACCTAGTCTCCAGAGCTATCTGCTACAGAGCAGACATGGGGAAATAGCTCTGAGGAGGGTGCCTTCACGTTCCAGGGCACTGTCGAAGCCTTACCTGGGTTTTGAAGCCTAGGCACTGTGGCCTCTTTCACTGACTTTCCAGGTATCACTTCCCAGCCCCTTGTGATTTTCAGCCAGATGCAGCCTTGCAGGGTCTCTTCCTTAGAGTCAGAAAAGGTAGCCCAAGGGAGGGCTTATTCAGTCTTCCCTGGTGCAAGAGGTGTTTGGCTGTGAAAAAAGCGCTGTGGAGGGTGCCTTCTCGTTCCAGGGCACTGTCGAAGCCTTACCTGGGCTTTGGAGCGTAGGCACTGTGGCCTCTTTCACTGACTTTCCAGGTATCACTTCCCAGCCCCTTGTGATTTTCAGCCAGATGCAGCCTTGCAGGGTCTCTTCCTTAGAGTCAAAAAAGGTAGCCCAAGGGACTGCTTATTCAGTCTTCCCTGGTGCAAGGGGTGTTTTGGCTGTGAAGACGCCAGAACAATGGCTCTGCTCCCAGGGCCTCAGTTTCCCAGTCAGAACAGACCTAGTCTCCAGAGCTCTCTGCTACAGAGCAGACATGCGGAAATAGCTCTGAGGAGGGTTCCTTGAGGCTCCCTGCCTTGGGGAAGCCCTACCCGGGTGCTGGGGCCTAGGCATTGTAGCTTCTTTCACTGACTTTACAGGTATCACTTCCCAGCCCCTTGTGATTTTTAGAGAGATGCAGCCTTGCAGGTTCTCTTCCTTAGAGTCAAAAAAGGTAGCCCAAGGGACTGCTTATTCAGTCTTCCCTGGTGCAAGAAGTGTTTGGCTGTGAAGACGCCAGAACAATGGCTCTGCTCTCCCAGGGCTCAGTTTCCCAGTCAGAACAGACCTAGTCTCCAGAGCTCTCTGCTACAGAGCAGACATGGGGAAAAATCGCTGTGGAGGGTGTCTTTACGTTCCAGGGCCCTGTCGAAGCCTTACCTGGGCTTTGGAGCCTAGGCATTGTGGCCTCTTTCACTGACTTTCCAGGTATCACTTCCCAGCCGCTTGTGATTTTCAGCAGATGCAGCCTTGCAGGGTCTCTTTCTTAGAGTCAAAAAAGGTAGCCCAAGGGACTGCTTATTCAGTCTTCCCTGGTGCAAGAGGTGTTTGGCTGTGAAGACGCCAGAACAATGGCTCTGCTTCCAGGGCCTCAGTTTCCCAGTCAGAACAGTCCTAGTCTCCAGAGCTCTCTGCTACAGAGCAGACATGGGGAAATAGCTCTGAGGAGGGTTTCTTCACATTCCAGGGCGCTGTCGAAGCCCTACCCGGTCTTTGGAGCCTAGGCACTGTGGCCTATGTCACTGAAGCCTCTTTCACTGACATTCCAGGTATCACTTCCCAGCCCCTTGTGATTTTCAGCCAGATGCAGTCTTGCAGGGTCTCTTCCTTATGGTCAAAGAAGGTAGCCCAAGGGACTGCTTATTTAGTCTTCCCTGGTGCAAGAGTTTTTTGGCTGTGAAGACGCCAGAACAATGGCTTTGCTCCCAGGGCCTCAGTTTCCCTGTCAGAACAGACCTAGTCTCCAGAGCTCTCTGCTTCAGAGCAGACATGGGGAAAAAACGCTGTGGAGGGTGGCTTCACGTTCCAGGCACTGTCGAAGCCTTACCTGGGCTTTGGAGCCTAGGCACTGTGGCCTCTTTCACTGACTTTCCAAGTATCACTTCCCAGCCCCTTGTGATTTTCAGCCAGATGCAGCCTTGCAGGGTCTCTTCCTTAGAGTCAAAAAAGGTAGCCCAAGGGACTGCTTATTCAGTCTTCCCTGGTGCAAGTGGTGTTTGGCTGTGAAGACGCAGAACAATGGCTCTGCTCCCAGGACCTCAGTTTCCCTGTCAGAACAGACCTAGTCTCCAGAGCTCTCTGCTACGGAGCAGACATGGGGAAAAAAAACGCTGAGGGTGCCTTCACATTCCAGAGCACTGTCGAAGCCTTACCTTGGCTTTGGAGCCTAGGCACTGTGGCCTCTTTCACTGACTTTCCAGGTATCACTTCCCAGCCCCTTGTGATTTTCAGCCAGATGCAGCCTTGCAGGGTCTCTTCCTTAGAGTCAAAAAAGGTAACCCAAGGGCCTGCTTACTCAGTCTTCCCTGGTGCAAGAGGTGTTTGGCTGTGAAGACGCCAGAACAATGGCTCTGCTCCCAGGGCCTCAGTTTCCAATCAGAACAGACCTAGTCTCCAGAGGTCTCTGCTACAGAGCAGACATGGGGAAAAAGCGCTGTGGAGGGTGCCTTCACGTTTCAGGGCACTGTCGAAGCCTTACCTGGGATTTGGAGCCTAGGCACTGTGCCCTATTTCACTGACTTTCCAGGTATCACTTCCCAGCCCCTTGTGATTTTCAGCCAGATGCAGCCTTGCAGGGTCTCTTCCTTAGAGTCAAAAAAGGTAGCCCAAGGGACTGCTTATTCAGTCTTCCCTGGTGCAAGAGGTGTTTGGCTGTGAAGACGCCAGAACAATGGCTCTGCTCCCAGGGCCTCAGTTTCCCAGGCAGAACAGACCTAGTCTCCAGAGCTCTCTGCTACTGAGCAGACATGGGGAAAAAGCGCTGTGGAGGGTGCCTTCACGTTCCAGGGCACTGTCGAAGCCTTACCTGGGCTTTGGAGCCTAGGCACTGTGGCCTCTTTCACTGACTTTCCAGGTATCACTTCCCAGCCCCTTGTGATTTTCAGCCGGATGCAGCCTTGCAGGGTCTCTTCCTTAGAGTCAAAAAAGGTAGCCCAAGGGACTGCTTATTCAATCTTCCCTGGTGCAAGAGGTGTTTGGCAGTGAAGACGCCAGAACAATGACTCTGCTCCCAGGGCCTCAGTTTCCCAGTCAGAACAGACCTAGTCTCCAGAGCTGTCTGCTACAGAGCAGAGATGGGGAAAAAGCGCTGTGGAGGGTGCCTTCACGTTCCAGGGCAGTGTCGAAGCCTTACCTGGGCTTTGGAGGCTAGGCACTGTGGCTTCTTCCACTGACTTTCCAGGTAGCACTTTCCAGCCCCTTGTGATTTTCAGCCAAAGGCAGCCTGGCAGGGTCTCTTCTTAGAGTCATAAAAGGTAGCCCAAGGGAGTGCTTATTCAAGCTTCCCTGGTGCAAGAGGTGTTTGTCTGTTAAGAAGCCACAACAATGGGTCTCATCCCAGGGCCTCAGTTTCCCAGTCAGAACAGACCTAGTCTCCACAGCTCTCTGATACAGAGCACACATGGGGCAATAGCTCTGAGGAGTGTTCCTTGAGGTTCCCTGGCTCGGGGAAGTCCTACCCCGGCGCTGGCACCTAAGCACTGTGATCTCTTCCACTGATTTCCAGGTAGCACTTTCCAGCCCCTTGTGATTTTCAGAAAAAAGGCAGCCTGGCAGTGTCTCTTCATTGGAGTCATAAAAAGTAACCCAAGGGAGTGCTTATTCAAGCTTCCCTGGTGCAAGAGGTGTTTGTCTGTTAAAAAGGCACAACAATGGGTCTGCTCCCAGGGTCTCAGTTTCCCAGTCAGAACAGACCTAGTAGTCTCCAGAGCTTTCTGCTACAGAGCACACATGGGGCAATAGCTCTGAGGAGTGTTACTTGATGTTCCCTGGCTTTGGGAAGCCCTACCCGGGCGGTGGGGCCTAGACACTCTGGCCTCTTCCACTGACTTTACAGGTAGCACTTTCCAGCCCCTTGTGATTTTCAGCCAAAGACAGCCTGGCAGGGTCTCTTCCTTAGAGTCATGAAAGGTAGCCCAAGGGAGTGCTTATCCAATCTTCCCTGGCGAAACAGGTGTTTGCTGTTATGAAGAGACAACAATGGGTTTGCCTACAGGCCTCAGTTTCCTAGTCAGACCAAGCCTAGTATCCAGAGCTCTCTGCTACAGAGCACACATGGGGCATTAACTCTGAGGAGGGTGCCTTGACGTTCACGGGCTTGGGGAAGCCCTACCGGGGCAGTGGGGCCTAGGCACAATAGCCCCTACCACTGAATTTCCAGCTAGCACTTTCCAGGCCCTTGTGCTTTTCACCCAAATGGAGCCTGGCAGGGTCTCTTCCTTAGAGTCATAAAAGATAGCCCAAGGGAATCCTTATTCAGACATCCCTGGTGCAAGAGGGGTTTGTCTGTTAAGTAGCCACAACAACGGGTCTGCTCCAGCGCCTCAGTTTCCCAGTCAGAACAGACCTAGTCTCCAGACATCTCTGCTACAGAGCACACATGTGGCAATACATCTAAGAAGAGTTCCTTGAGGTTCCCTGGCTTGGGGAAGCCCTACTCGGGTGGTGGGGCCTAGGCACTGTGGCTTCTTCCACTGACTTTCCACGTACCACTTTCCAGCCCCTTGTGATTTTCAGCCAAAGGCAGCCAGGAAGGGTCTCTTCTTAGAGGCATAAAAGGTAGCCCAAGGGAGTGCTTATTCAAGCTTCCCTGGTGAAAGAGGTGTTTGTCTGTTAAGAAGCCACAACAATGGGTCTGATCCCAGGGCCTCAATTTCCCAGTCAGAACAGACCTAGTCTCCACAGCTCTCTGATACAGAGCACTCATGGGGCAATAGCTCTGAGGAGTGTTCCTTGAGGTTCCCCGGTTTGGGGAAGCCCAACCCGGGCGGTGGGGCCTAGGCACTGTGGCCTCTTCCACTGACTTTCCAGGTAGCACTTTCCAGCCCCTTGTGATTTTCAGCCAAAGACAGCCTGGCAGGGTCTCTTCCTTAGAGTCATAAAAGGTAGCCCAAGGGAGTGCTTATTCAGGCTTCCCTGGTGCAAGAGGTGTTTGGCTGTTAAGAAGCCACAATAATGGGTCTGACCCCAGGGCCTGAGTTTCCCAGTCAGAACAGACCTAGTATCTAGAGCTCTCTGCTACAGGGCACATATGGGGCAATAGCTCTGAGGAGTGTTCCTTGAGGTTCCCTGGCTTGGGGAATCCCTATCCGGGCGGTGGGGCCTAGGCACTGTGTCCTCTTTCACTGACTTTCCAGGTAGCACTTTCCAGTCACTTCTGATTTTCAGCCAAAGGCAGCCTGGCAGGGTCTCTTCCTTAGAGACATAAAAGATAGCCCAAGGGAGTGTTTATTCAAGCTTCCCTGGTGGAAGAAGTGTTTGTCTGTTAAGAATCCACAGCAATGTGTCTGCTCCCAGGGCCTCAGTTTCCCAGTCAGAACAGCCTTAGTAATCTCCAGAGCTCTCTGCTACAGAGCACACACGGGGCAATAACTCTCAGGAGTGTTCCTTGAGGTTCCCTTGCTTGGGGAAGCCCTACCCGGGTGGTGGGGCCTAGGCACTGTGGCCTCTTCCACTGACTTTCCAGGTAGCACTTTCCAGCCCCTTGTGATTTTCAGCCAAAGACAGCCTGGCAGGGTCTCTTCCTTAGAGTCATAAAAGGTAGCCCAAGGGAGTGCTTATTCAGGCTTCCCTGGTGCAAGAGGTGTTTGGCTGTTAAGAAGCCACAATAATGGGTCTGTTCCCAGGGCCTGAGTTTCCCAGTCAGAACAGACCTAGTATCTAGAGCTCTCTGCTACAGGGCACATATGGGGCAATAGCTCTGAGGAGTGTTCCTTGAGGTTCCCTGGCTTGGGGAATCCCTATCCGGGCGGTGGGGCCTAGGCACTGTGTCCTCTTTCACTGACTTTCCAGGTAGCACTTTCCAGTCACTTCTGATTTTCAGCCAAAGGCAACCTGGCAGGGTCTCTTCCTTAGAGACATAAAAGATAGCCCAAGGGAGTGTTTATTCAAGCTTCCCTGGTGGAAGAAGTGTTTGTCTGTTAAGAAGCCACAGCAATGGGTCTGTTCCCAGGGCCTCAGTTTCCCAGTTAGAACAGCCTTAGTAATCTCCAGAGCTCTCTGCTACAGAGCACACATGGGGCAATAGCTCTGAGGAGTGTTCCTTGAGGTTCCCTTGCTTGGGGAAGTCCTACCCGGGCGGTGGGGCCTAGGCACTGTGGCTTCTTCCACTGACTTTCCAGGTAGCACTTTCCAGCCCCTTGTGATTTTCAGCCAAAGGCAGCCTGTCAGGGTCTCTTCCTTAGAGTCATAAAAGGTAGCCCAAGGGAGTGCTTATCCAATCTTCCCTGGCGAAACAGGTGTTTGTTGTTTTGAAGGGAGAACAATGGGTTTGCCTTCAGGCCTCAGTTTCCTAGTCAGACCAGGCCTAGTATCCAGAGCTCTCTGCTACAGAGCACACATGGGGCATTAGCTCTGAGGAGGGTGCGTTGACGTTCACGGGCTTGGGGAAGCCCTACCCGGGCGGTGGGGCCTAGGCACTGGGGCCTCTTCCACTGACTTTAAAGGTAGCACTTTCCAGGACCTTGTGATTTGCAACTAAAGGCAACCTGGCACGTTCTCTTACTTAGAGTCATAAAAGGTAGCCCAAGGGAGTGCTTATTCAAGCTTCCTGTTGCAAGAGCTGTTTGTCTGTTAAGAAGCCACAAGAATGGGTCTGCTCCCAGGTCCTCATGTTCCCAGTCAGAACAGACCTAGTAGTCTCCAGACCTCTCTGCTACAGAGCACACATGGGACAATAGCTCAGAGGAGTGTTCCTTGAGGTTCCCTGGCTTGGGGAAGCCCTACCCGGTCGGTGCGGCCTAGGAACTGTGGCCTCTTCCACGGACTTTCCAGGTAGCACTTTCGAGCCCCTTGTGCTTTTCACCCAAATGGAGCCTGGCAGGGTCTCTTCCTTAGAGTCATAAAAGATAGCCCAAGGGAGTCCTTATTCAGACATCCCTGGTGCAAGAGGTGTTTGTCTGTTAAGTAGCCACAACAATGGGTCTGCTCCAGCGCCTCAGTTTCCCAGTCAGAACAGACCTAATCCCCAGACCTCTCTGCTACAGAGCACACATGTGGCAATACATCTAAGAAGAGTTCCTTGAGATTCCCTGGCTTGGGGAAGCCCTACTCGGGTGGTGGGGCCTAGGCACTGTGGCTTCTTCCACTGACTTTCCAGGTAGCACTTTCCAGCCCCTTGTGATTTTCAGCCAAAGGCAGCCTGGAAGGGTCTCTTCTTAGAGTCATAAAAGGTAGCCCAAGGGAGTGCTTATTCAAGCTTCCCTGGTGAAAGAGGTGTTTGTCTGTTAAGAAGCCACAACAATGGGTCTGATCCCAGGGCCTCAATTTCCCAGTCAGAACAGACCTAGTCTCCAGAGCTCTCTGCTACAGAGCACACATGGGGCAATAGCTCTGAGGAGTGTTCCTTGAGGTTCCCCGGCTTGGGGAAGCCCTACCCGGGCGGTGGGGCCTAGGCACTGTGGGCTCTTCCACTGACTTTCCAGGTAGCACTTTCCAGCCCCTTGTGATTTTCAGCCAAAGGCAGCCTGGCAGATTCTCTTCCTTAGAGTCATACAAGGTAGCCCAAAGGAGTGCTTATTCAGGCTTCCCTGGTGTAAGAGGTGTTTGTCTGTTAAGAAGCCACAACAATGTGTCTGCTTCCAGGGCCTCAGTTTCCCAGTCAGAACAGACCTAGTAGTCTCCAGAGCTGGCTGCTACAGAGCACACATGGGGCAATAGCTCTGAGGAGTGTTCCTTGATGTTCCCTGGCTTGGGGAAGCTCTACCCGGGCGGTGGGGCCTAGGCACAGTGGCCTCTTCCACTGACTTTCCAGGTAGCACTTTCCAGCCCCTTGTAATTTTCAGCCAAAGACAGCCTGGCAGGGTCTCTTCCTCAGAGCCATAAAAGGTAGCCCAAGGGAGTGCTTATTCAAGCTTCCCTGGTGCAAAGGTGTTTGTCTGTTAAGAAGCCACAGCAATGGGTCTGTTCCGAGGGCCTCAGTTTCCAGTCAGAAAAGACCTAGTAGTCTCCAGAGTCCTCTGCTACAGAGCACACATGGGTCAATAGCTCTGAGGAGTGTTCCTTGAGGTTCCCTGGCTTGGGGAAGCCCTACCCGGGCAGTGGGGCCTAGGCACTGTGGCCTCTTCCACTGACTTTCCAGGTAGCACTTTCCAGCCCCTTGTGATTTTCAGCCAAAGAGAGTCTGTCAGGGTCTCTTCCTTAGAGTCATAAAAGGTAGCCCAAGGGAGTGCTTATTAAAGCTTCCCTGGTGCAAGCGGTGTTTGTCTGCTAAGAAGGCACGACAATGGGTCAGTTCCGAGGTCTTCAGTTTCCAGTCAGAACAGAACTAGTAGTCTCCAGAGCCCTCTGGTACAGAGCACACATGGAGCAATAGCTCTGAGGAGTTTTCTTGAGGTTCCCTGGCTTGGGTAAGCCCTACCCGGGCGGTAGGGCCTAGGCACTGTGGCCTCTTCCACTGACTTTGCAGGTAGCATTTTCCAGCCCCTTGTGATTTTCAGCCAAAGGCAGCCTGGCAGGGTCTCTTTCTTAGAGTCATAAAAGGTAGCCCAAGGAAGTGCTTATTCAAGCTTCCCTGGTGCAAGAGCTGTTTGTCTGTTAAGTAGCCACAACAATGGGTCTGCTCCCAGGGCCTCAGATTCCCAGTCAGAACAGACCTAGACTCCAGAGCTCTCTGCTACAGAGCACACATGAGGCAGTAGCTCTGAGGAGTGTTCCTTGAGGTTCCCTGGCTTGGGGAAGCCCTACCCTGGCGATAGCACCTAGGCACTGTGATCTCTTCCACTGACTTTCCACCTAGCACTTTCCAGCCCCTTGTGATTTTCAGCCAAAGGCAGCCTGGCAGGGTCTCTTCCTTAGAGTCATAAAAGGTAACCCAAGGCAGTGCTTATTCAGGCTTCCCTGGTGCAAGAGGTGTTTGTGTGTTAAGTAGCCACAACAAAGGCTCTGCTCCCAGGGCCTCAGATTCCCAGTCAGAACAGACCTAGTCTCCAGAGGTCTCTGCTACAGAGCACACATGGGGCAATAGCTCTGAGGAGGGTGCCTTGACGTTCACGGGATTGGGGAAGCCCTACCCGGGCGGTGGGGCCTAGGCACTGTGGCCTCTTCCACTGACTTTCCAGGTCGCACTTTCCAGCCCTTTGTGACTTTCAGCCAAAGGCAGCCTGGCTGGTTCTCTTCCTTAGACTCATAAAAGGTAGCCCAAAGGAGTGCTTATTCAGGCTTCCCTGCTGCAAGAGCTGTTTGTCTGTTAAGAAGCCATAGCAATGGGTCAGTTCCGAGGTCCTAAGTTTCCAGTCAGAACAGACCTAGTAGTATCCAGAGCCCTCTTCTACAGAGCACACCTGGGGCAATAGCTCTGAGGAGTGTTCCTTGAGGTTCCCCGGTTTGGGGAAGCCCTACCCGGGCGGTGGGGCCTAGGCACTGTGGCCTCTTCCACTGACTTTCCAGGTAGCACTTTCCAGTCCCTTGTGATTTGGCACTGTGGCCTCTTTCACTGACTTTCCAGGTATCACTTCCCAGCCCCTTGTGATTTTCAGCCAGATGCAGCCTTGCAGGCTCTCTTCCTTAGAGTCAAAAAAGGAAGCCCAAGGGGTGCTTATATTAGGCTTTCCCTGGTACAAGTGGTTTTTGTCTGTTAAGAAGCCACAACAATGGGTCTGCTCCAGGGCCTCAGTTTCCCCGTCAGAACAGACCTAGTCTCCAGAGCTCTCTGCTACAGAGCACACATGGGGCAATAGCTCTGAGGAGTGTTTCTTGAGGTTCCCTGGCTTGGGGAAGCCCTACCCGTGTGGTGCGACCTAGGCACTGAACAATGGGCCTGATCCCAGGGCCTCAGTTTTCCCAGTCAGAACAGACCTAGTCTCCAGAGCTCTCTGCTACAGAGCACACATGGGGCAATAGCTCTGAGGAGTGTTCCTTGAGGTTCCCTGGCTTGGGGAAGCCCTACCCGGGCGGTGGGCACCTAGGCACTGTGATCTCTTCCACTGACTTTCCAGGTAGCACTTTCCAGCCCCTTGTGATTTTCAGCCAAAGGCAGCCTGGCAGGGTCTCTTCCTTAGAGTCATAAAAAGTAGCCCAAGGGAGTGCTTATTCAAGCTTCCCTGGTGCAAGAGGTGTTTGTCTGTTAAGAAGCCACAACAATGGGTCTGCTCCCAGGGCCTCAGTTTTCCCAGTCAGAACAGACCTAGTCTCCAGAGCTCTCTGCTACAGAGCACACATGGGGCAATAGCTCTGAGGAGTGTTCCTTTGAGGTTCCCTGGCTTGGGGAAGCCCTACCCGGGCGGTGGGGCCTAGGCACTGTGATCTCTTCCACTGACTTTCCAGGTAGCACTTTCCAGCCCCTTGTGATTTTCAGCCAAAGGCAACCTGGCAGGGTCTCTTCTTAGAGTCATAAAAGGTAGCCCAAGGGAGTGCTTATTCAAGCTTCCCTGGTGCAAGAGGTGTTTGTCTGTTAAGAAGCCACAACAATGGGTCTGATCCCAGGGCCTCAGTTTCGCAGTCAGAACAGACCTAGTCTCCACAGCTCTCTGATACAGAAAACACATGGGGCAATAGCTCTGAGGAGTGTTCCTTGAGGTTCCCTGGCTTGGGGAAGCCCTACACTGGCGGTGACACCTAGGCACTGTGATCTCTTCCACTGACTTTCCAGGTAACACTTTCCAGCCCCTTGTGATTTCCAGCAAAAAGGCAGCCTGGCAGGATCTCTTCCTTAGAGTCATAAAAAGTAACCCAAGGGAGTGCTTATACAAGCTTCCCTGGTGCAAGAGGTGTTTGTCTGTTAAGAAGCCACAACAATGGCTCTGCGCCCAGGGCCTCAGTTTCCCAGTCAGAACAGACCTAGTCTCCAGAGCTCTCTGCTACAGAGCAGACATGGGGAAAAAGCGCTGTGGAGGGTGCCTTCACGTTCCAGGGCACTGTCGAAGCCTTACCTGGGCTTTGGAGCCTAGGCACTGTGGCCTCTTTCACTGACTTTTCAGGTATCACTTCCCAGCCCCTTGTGATTTTCAGCCACATGCAGCCTTGCAGGGTCT
>JAGTYA010000869.1:0-16640 GCA_024291935.2 Okapia johnstoni | reverse complement strand
GCAGGGTCTCTTCCTTAAGTCAAAAAAGGTAGCCCAAGGGACTGCTTATTCAGTCTTCCCTGGTGCAAGAGGTGTTTGGCTGTGAAGACGCCAGAACAATGGCTCTGCTCCCAGGGCCTCAGTTTCCCAGTCAGAACAGACCTAGTCTCTGTGGAGAGCTCTCTCTGGGGAAGCCCTAAGCCTACACTTATTCAGTCTTCCCTGGTGCAAGAGGTGTTTGGCTGTGAAGACGCCAGAACAATGGCTCTCTGCTCCCAGGGCCTCAGTTTCCCAGTCAGAACAGACCTAGTCTCCAGAGCTCTCTGCTACAGAGCAGACATGGGGAAAAAGCTCTGAGGAGGGTGGTTCCTTCACGTTCCCTGGCCTTGGGGAAGCCTTACCTGGGCTTTGGAGCCTAGGCACTGTGGCCTCTTTCACTGACTTTCCAGGTATCACTTCCCAGCCCCTTGTGATTTTCAGCCAGATGCAGCCTTGCAGGGTCTCTTCCTTAGAGTCAAAAAAGGTAGCCCAAGGGACTGCTTATTCAGTCTTCCCTGGTGCAAGAGGTGTTTGGCTGTGAAGACGCCAGAACAAATGGCTCTGCTCCCAGGGCCTCAGTTTCCCAGTCAGAACAGACCTAGTCTCCAGAGCTCTCTGCTACAGAGCAGACATGGGGAAAAAAGCGCTGTGGAGGGTGCCCTTCACGTTCCAGGGCACTGTCGAAGCCTTACCCGGCTTTGGAGCCTAGGCACTGTGGCCTCTTTCACTGACTTTCCAGGTATCACTTCCCAGCCCCCCTGTGATTTTCAGCCAGATGCAGCCTTGCAGGGTCTCTTCCTTAGAGTCAAAAAAGGTAGCCCAAGGGACTGCTTATTCAGTCTTCCCTGGTGCAAGAGGTGTTTGGCTGTGAAGACGCCAGAACAATGGCTCTGCTCCCAGGGCCTCAGTTTCCCAGTCAGAACAGACCCTAGTCTCCAGAGCTCTCTGCTACAGAGCAGACATGGGGAAAAAGCTCTGAGGAGGGTTCCTTCAGGTTCCAGGGCACTGTCGAAAGCCTTACCCCTGGTGCTTTGGAGCCTAGGCACTGTGGCCTCTTTCACTGACTTTCCAGGTATCACTTCCCAGCCCCTTGTGATTTTCAGCCAGATGCAGCCTTGCAGGGTCTCTTCCTTAGAGTCAAAAAAGGTAGCCCAAGGGACTGCTTTATTCAGTCTTCCCTGGTGCAAGAGGTGTTTGGCTGTGAAGACGCCAGAACAAATGGCTCTGCTCCCAGGGCCTCAGTTTCCCAGTCAGAACAGACCTAGTCTCCAGAGCTCTCTGCTACAGAGCAGACATGGGGAAAAAGCTCTGTGGAGGGTGCCTTCACGTTCCAGGGCACTGTCGAAGCCTTACCTGGGCTTTGGAGCCTAGGCACTGTGGCCTCTTTCACTGACTTTCCAGGTATCACTTCCCAGCCCCTTGTGATTTTTCAGCCAGATGCAGCCTTGCAGGGTCTCTTCCTTAGAGTCAAAAAAGGTAGCCCAAGGGACTGCTTATTCAGTCTTCCCTGGTGCAAGAGGTGTTTGGCTGTGAAGACGCCAGAACAATGGCTCTGCTCCCAGGGCCTCAGTTTCCCAGTCAGAACAGACCTAGTCTCCAGAGCTCTCTGCTACAGAGCAGACATGGGGAAAAAGCTCTGTGGAGGGTGCCTTCACGTTCCAGGCCACTGTCGAAGCCCCTACCCGGCTTTGGGGCCTAGGCACTGTGGCCTCTTTCACTGACTTTCCAGGTATCACTTCCCAGCCCCTTGTGATTTTCAGCCAGATGCAGCCTTGCAGGGTCTCTTCCTTAGAGTCAAAAAAGGTAGCCCAAGGGACTGCTTATTCAGTCTTCCCTGGTGCAAGAGGTGTTTGGCTGTGAAGACGCCAGAACAATGGCTCTGCTCCCAGGGCCTCAGTTTCCCAGTCAGAACAGACCTAGTCTCCAGAGCTCTCTGCTACTACAGAGCAGACATGGGGAAAAAGCGCTGTGGAGGAGGGTTCCTTCACGTTCCAGGGCACTGTCGAAGCCTACCTGGGCTTTGGAGCCTAGGCACTGTGGCCTCTTTCACTGACTTTCCAGGTATCACTTCCCAGCCCCTTGTGATTTTCAGCCAGATGCAGCCTTGCAGGGTCTCTTCCTTAGAGTCAAAAAAGGTAGCCCAAGGGACTGCTTATTCAGTCTTCCCTGGTGCAAGAGGTGTTTGGCTGTGAAGACGCCAGAACAATGGCTCTGCTCCCAGGGCCTCAGTTTCCCAGTCAGAACAGACCTAGTCTCCAGAGCTCTCTGCTACAGAGCAGACATGGGGAAAAAGCTCTGTGGAGGGTGCCTTCACGTTCCAGGGCACTGTCGAAGCCTTACCTGGGCTTTGGGAGCCTAGGCACTGTGGCCTCTTTCACTGACTTTCCAGGTATCACTTCCCAGCCCCTTGTGATTTTCAGCCAGATGCAGCCTTGCAGGGTCTCTTCCTTAGAGTCAAAAAAGGTAGCCCAAGGGACTGCGCTTATTCAGTCTTCCCTGGTGCAAGAGGTGTTTGGCTGTGAAGACGCCAGAACAATGGCTCTGCTCCCAGGGCCTCAGTTTCCCAGTCAGAACAGACCTAGTCTCCAGAGCTCTCTGCTACAGAGCAGACATGGGGAAAAAAGCGCTGTGGAGGGTGCCTTCACGTTCCCTGGCACTGTCGAAGCCCTACCTGGGCTTTGGAGCCTAGGCACTGTGGCCTCTTTCACTGACTTTCCAGGTATCACTTCCCAGCCCCTTGTGATTTTCAGCCAGATGCAGCCTTGCAGGGTCTCTTCCTTAGAGTCAAAAAAGGTAGCCCAAGGGACTGCTTATTCAGTCTTCCCTGGTGCAAGAGGTGTTTGGCTGTGAAGACGCCAGAACAATGGCTCTGCTCCCAGGGCCTCAGTTTCCCAGTCAGAACAGACCTAGTCTCCAGAGCTCTCTGCTACAGAGCAGACATGGGGAAAAAGCGCTGCTGAGGAGTGTGCCTTCACGTTCCAGGGCACTGTCGAAGCCCCTACCTGGGTGCTGGGGCCTAGGCACTGTGGCCTCTTTCACTGACTTTTCCAGGTATCACTTCCCAGCCCCTTGTGATTTTCAGCCAGATGCAGCCTTGCAGGGTCTCTTCCTTAGAGTCAAAAAAGGTAGCCCAAGGGACTGCTTATTCAGTCTTCCCTGGTGCAAGAGGTGTTTGGCTGTGAAGACGCCAGAACAATGGCTCTGCTCCCAGGGCCTCAGTTTCCCAGTCAGAACAGACCTAGTCTCCAGAGCTCTCTGCTACAGAGCAGACATGGGGAAAAAGCTCTGAGGAGGGTGCCTTCACGTTCCAGGGCACTGTGGAAGCCTTACCTTTGGGGGCCTAGGCACTGTGGCCTCTTTTCACTGACTTTCCAGGTATCACTTCCCAGCCCCTTGTGATTTTCAGCCAGATGCAGCCTTGCAGGGTCTCTTCCTTAGAGTCAAAAAAGGTAGCCCAAGGGACTGCTGCTTTCAGTCTTCCCTGGTGCAAGAGGTGTTTGGCTGTGAAGACGCCAGAACAATGGCTCTGCTCCCAGGGCCTCAGTTTCCCAGTCAGAACAGACCTAGTCTCCAGAGCTCTCTGCTACAGAGCAGACATGGGGAAAAAGCTCTGAGGAGGGTGCCTTCACGTTCCAGGGCACTGTCGAAGCCCTACCCCTGGGCTTTGGGGCCTAGGCACTGTGGCCCTCTTTCACTGACTTTCCAGGTATCACTTCCCAGCCCCTTGTGATTTTCAGCCAGATGCAGCCTTGCAGGGTCTCTTCCTTAGAGTCAAAAAAGGTAGCCCAAGGGACTGCTTATTCAGTCTTCCCTGGTGCAAGAGGTGTTTGGGCTGTGAAGACGCCAGAACAATGGCTCTGCTCCCAGGGCCTCAGTTTCCCAGTCAGAACAGACCTAGTCTCCAGAGCTCTCTGCTACAGAGCAGACATGGGGAAAAAGCGCTGAGGAGGGGTGGTGCCTTTTCGCTCCCTGGCACTGTCGAAGCCTTACCTGGGCTTTGGAGCCTAGGCACTGTGGCCTCTTTCACTGACTTTCCAGGTATCACTTCCCAGCCCCTTGTGATTTTTCAGCCAGATGCAGCCTTGCAGGGTCTCTTCCTTAGAGTCAAAAAAGGTAGCCCAAGGGACTGCTTATTCAGTCTTCCCTGGTGCAAGAGGTGTTTGGCTGTGAAGACGCCAGAGAAGAACAATGGCTCTGCTCCCAGGGCCTCAGTTTCCCAGTCAGAACAGACCTAGTCTCCAGAGCTCTCTGCTACAGAGCAGACATGGGGAAAAAAGCGCTGTGGAGGGTGCCTTCCTTCACGTTCCAGGGCACTGTCGAAGCCCTTACCTGGGCTTTGGAGCCTAGGCACTGTGGCCTCTTTCACTGACTTTCCAGGTATCACTTCCCAGCCCCTTGTGATTTTCAGCCAGATGCAGCCTTGCAGGGTCTCTTCTTCCTTAGAGTCAAAAAAGGTAGCCCAAGGGACTGCTTATTCAGTCTTCCCTGGTGCAAGAGGTGTTTGGCTGTGAAGACGCCAGAACAATGGCTCTGCTCCCAGGGCCTCAGTTTCCCCCAGTCAGAACAGACCTAGTCTCCAGAGCTCTCTGCTACAGAGCAGACATGGGGAAAAAGCTCTGAGGAGGGTTCCTTCACGTTCCAGGGCACTGTCGAAGCCTTACCTGGGCTTTGGAGCCTAGGCACTGTGGCCTCTTTCACTGACTTTCCAGGTATCACTTCCCAGCCCCTTGTGATTTTTCAGCCAGATGCAGCCTTGCAGGGTCTCTTCCTTAGAGTCAAAAAAAAGGTAGCCCAAGGGACTGCTTATTCAGTCTTCCCTGGTGCAAGAGGTGTTTGGCTGTGAAGACGCCAGAACAATGGCTCTGCTCCCAGGGCCTCAGTTTCCCAGTCAGAACAGACCTAGTCTCCAGAGCTCTCTGCTACAGAGAGCAGACATGGGGAAAAAAGCTCTGTGGAGGGTGCCTTCACGTTCCAGGGCACTGTCGAAGCCCTTACCTGGGCTTTGGAGCCTAGGCACTGTGGCCTCTTTCACTGACTTTCCAGGTATCACTTCCCAGCCCCTTGTGATTTTTTCAGCCAGATGCAGCCTTGCAGGGTCTCTTCCTTAGAGTCAAAAAAAAAGGTAGCCCAAGGGACTGCTTATTCAGTCTTCCCCCTGGTGCAAGAGGTGTTTTGGCTGTGAAGACGCCAGAACAATGGCTCTGCTCCCAGGGCCTCAGTTTCCCAGTCAGAACAGACCTCCAGTCTCCAGAGAGCTCTCTGCTACAGAGCAGACATGGGGAAAAAGCTCTGAGGAGGGTTCCTTCACGTTCCAGGGCACTGTCGAAGCCTTACCTGGGCTTTGGAGCCTAGGCACTGTGGCCTCTTTCACTGACTTTCCAGGTATCACAGGTATCACTTCCCAGCCCCCTTTGTGATTTTCAGCCAGATGCAGCCTTGCAGCAGGGTCTCTTCCTTAGAGTCAAAAAAGGTAGCCCAAAGGACTGCTTATTCAGTCTTCCCTGGTGCAAGAGGTGTTTGGCTGTGAAGACGCCAGAACAATGGCTCTGCTCCCAGGGCCTCAGTTTCCCAGTCAGAACAGACCTAGTCCTCCAGAGCTCTCTGCTACAGAGCAGAGCAGACATGGGGAAAAAGCTCTGAGGAGAGGGTGCCTTCACGTTCCCAGGCCTGTCGAAAGCCTTACCCTGGGGCTTTGGGCCTAGGCACTGTGGCCTCTTTTCACTGACTTTCCAGGTATCACTTCCCAGCCCCTTGTGATTTTCAGCCAGATGCAGCCTTGCAGGGTCTCTTCCTTAGAGTCAAAAAAGGTAGCCCAAGGGACTGCTTATTCAGTCTTCCCTGGTGCAAGAGGTGTTTGGCTGTGAAGACGCCAGAACAATGGCTCTGCTCCCAGGGCCTCAGTTTCCCAGTCAGTCAGACAGACCTAGTCTCCAGAGCTCTCTGCTACAGAGCAGACATGGGGAAAAAGCTCTGAGGAGGGTTCCTTCACGTTCCCCTGCCTTGTCGAAGCCTTACCTGGGCTTTGGAGCCTAGGCACTGTGGCCTCTTTCACTGACTTTCCAGGTATCACTTCCCAGCCCCCCTTGTGATTTTCAGCCAGATGCAGCCTTGCAGGGTCTCTTCCTTAGAGTCAAAAAAAGTAGCCCAAGGGACTGCTTATTCAGTCTTCCCTGGTGCAAGAGGTGTTTGGCTGTGAAGACGCCAGAACAAATGGCTCTGCTCCCAGGGCCCTCAGTTTCCCAGTCAGAACAGACCTAGTCTCCAGAGCTCTCTGCTACAGAGCAGACATGGGGAAAAAGCTCTGAGGAGGGTGGGTTCCTTGAGGTTCCAGGGCACTTGTCGAAGCCCTACCCTGGGCTTTGGAGCCTAGGCACTGTGGCCTCTTTTCACTGACTTTCCAGGTATCACTTCCCAGCCCCTTGTGATTTTTCAGCCAGATGCAGCCTTGCAGGGTCTCTTCCTTAGAGTCAAAAAAGGTAGCCCAAGGGACTGCTTATTCAGTCTTCCCTGGTGCAAGAGGTGTTTGGCTGTGAAGACGCCAGAACAAATGGCTCTGCTCCCAGGGCCTCAGTTTCCCAGTCAGAACAGACCTAGTCTCCAGAGCTCTCTGCTACAGAGCAGACATGGGGAAAAAAAGCTCTGAGGAGGGTTCCTTCACGTTCCAGGGCTTGGGGAAGCCCTACCTGGGCTTTGGGGCCTAGGCACTGTGGCCTCTTTCACTGACTTTCCAGGTATCACTTCCCAGCCCCTTGTGATTTTCAGCCAGATGCAGCCTTGCAGGGTCTCTTCCTTAGAGTCAAAAAAGGTAGCCCAGCCCAAGGGACTGCTTATTCAGTCTTCCCTGGTGCAAGAGGTGTTTGGCTGTGAAGACGCCAGAACAATGGCTGGCTCTGCTCCCAGGGCCTCAGTTTCCCAGTCAGAACAGACCTAGTCTCCAGAGCTCTCTGCTACAGAGCAGACATGGGGAAAAAGCGCTCTGTGGAGGGTGCCTTCACGTTCCAGGGCACTGTCGAAGCCTTACCCTGGGCTTTGGAGCCTAGGCACTGTGGCCTCTTTCACTGACTTTCCAGGTATCACTTCCCAGCCCCTTGTGATTTTCAGCCAGATGCAGCCTTGCAGGGTCTCTCTTCCTTAGAGTCAAAAAAGGTAGCCCAAGGGACTGCTTATTCAGTCTTCCCTGGTGCAAGAGGTGTTTGGCTGTGAAGACGCCAGAACAATGGCTCTGCTCCCAGGGCCTCAGTTTCCCAGTCAGAACAGACCTAGTCTCCAGAGCTCTCTGCTACAGAGCAGACATGGGGAAAAAAGCTGAGGAGGGTGCCTTCACGTTCCCTGGGCACTGTCGAAGCCCTTACCCGGGCTTTGGGCCTAGGACTGTGGCCTCTTTCACTGACTTTCCAGGTATCACTTCCCAGCCCCTTGTGATTTTCAGCCAGATGCAGCCTTGCAGGGTCTCTTCCTTAGAGTCAAAAAAGGTAGCCCAAGGGACTGCTTATTCAGTCTTCCCTGGTGCAAGAGGTGTTTGGGCTGTGAAGACGCCAGAACAATGGCTCTGCTCCCAGGGCCTCAGTTTTCCCAGTCAGAACAGACCTAGTCTCCAGAGCTCTCTGCTACAGAGCAGACATGGGGAAATAGCTCTGTGGAGGGTTCCCTTCACGTTCCAGGGCACTGTCGAAGCCTTACCCGGGGCTTGGGGCCTAGGGCACTGTGGCCTCATTAATAGTTGATATATACCCCCTCTCATAGGGCCTATGTATATTATATTTAATTAGCCATAAGGGGACGGCTTTATTCAGTTTCCCTAGGGCAAGAGGTGTTTGAGTTAGGCTGTGATGATAAACGTCCAGAAACAAACCAATGGCATCGTGCTCTCCAAGGGCCGTCCACAGTGTTCCCGCAGGTCAGAAGACATACCTAGTCTTCGCAAGAGGCTCCTCTGTCAACAGAGGCCTAATAGACACATCGTGGGGAATATAGCAGCTAGGGTGTGAAGTCGCCTTCACGTTCGCAGCCATAAGCTTGTCGGGTCGAAGCTTTTATCCTTGGGCTTGGGAGCATAAGCACTTTCGAAGGCCTCTTTCACACTTGACTTTCCAGGGTATCACTTCCAGGCCCTCCTTGTGATTTTCAGCCAGATGCAGCCTTGCAGGGTTCTTCCTTGAGGCGCAATAAAATGGTTTATTAGCCCCCACAATGGCGACCTTGCTTTTTTCTGTTTCTTCCCTGGTTGCAAGAGAGAGAAAGAGGCATGTCTTGCGCTGTGGGATGAGACGCCAGAACCAGGCTCTGCTCCCAGGGCCTCAGTTTCCCAGTCAGAAACAGACCTAGTCTCCAGAGCTCTCTGCTACAGAGCAGACATGGGGAAATAGCTCTGCTTTTGAGGGGAGGGTGCCTTCACGTTCCAGGGCCTTGTCGAAGCCTTACCTGGGCTTTGGAGCCTAGGCACTGTGGCCTCTTTCACTGACTTTCCAGGTATCACTTCCCAGCCCCTTGTGATTTTCAGCCAGAGATGCAGCCTTGCAGGGTCTCTTCCTTAGAGTCAAAAAAAAGTAGCCCAAGGGACTGCTTATTCAGTCTTCCCTGGTGCAAGAGGTGTTTGGCTGTGAAGACGCCAGAACAATGGCTCTGCTCCCAGGGCCTCAGTTTCCCAGTCAGAACAGACCTAGTCTCCAGAGCTCTCTGCTACAGAGCAGACATGGGGAAAAAGCGCTGTGGAGGGTTCCTTCAGGCTTCCAGGGCACTGTCGAAGCCTTACCTGGGCTTTGGAGCCTAGGCACTGTGGCCTCTTTCCCCTAAATACAAAATAAAAAACATATCCTCCATAAGAAAAAATAACAAAAAAAAAAAAATCCCCCAAATTAAAAAAAAAAAAAACAAAAAAAAACAGAACAAAAAAAAAAAAAAAACAAAAAAATAAAAAAAGAAAAAACATAAAAGAAAAAAAAAGAAAAAAAAAAAAAAACACCTAAAAACAAAAAAAAAAAAAAAAAAAAATAAAAAAATCCACAAAAAAGTAAAAAACCACCACAAAAGCGCTGTGTGGAGCTTCTGTTTGCCTTCACGTTCCAACTCGCCCCCGCTGCGCAAATGTTCGTAACCTACTTAACTAGGGACTTTGGAGCCCCTGAGGCACTGTGGCCCGAACTTTTCTTCTTTCACTGAGCTTTTCCATGGTATCACTTCAACTTCCCAGCCTCAATTCGTGTTTTTCCAGCAGAGCAGGCCATGTTTTTCAAGCCACATTTGAAAGGGTCTCTTCCTTATGTGGTCAAAATACGGTTATATAGCCATACGGGACATGGCTTGATAATTCAGTCCTTCCTGGTGCCCCCCCCCAGCGTGTGGTGCAACAGGTGTTTTTGGTCTGTAAGGGACGACCGGCAGAAAGTCCAACCCCACCACATGGCTATCCTGTCCCATCCGGGCCCCTTCAGGTTGAGTTATCTCTATACTCATGGGAATTCAGAAACCTCGCGACCCTAGTCTCAACAAGAGTCTCTCTGCTACCAGAGCAGAAACATGGGGTAAAAAGCTCTGATGAGGGATTCCTTGAGTCTCCCTGCCTTGGGCGGAAGACCTACCACCCGGGTGCTGGGTGCCTAGGCACTGTGGGCCCTCTTTCACTGACTTTTCGCAGGTATCACTTCCCCTTCCCCAGCTCCCTTGTGATTTTCTCAGGCCAGATGCAGCCTTGCAGTCCTCTCTTCCTTAGAGTCAAAAAATGGTAGACCCCAAGGGACTTTTGCTTTTTATTCAGTCTTCTTCCTGGTGCATAAGAGGTGTTTTGGCTTGTGAAGAACCGCCCAGAACAAATGGCTCTGCCTCCTCCAGGGCCCATCAGTTTCCCATTCAGAACAGACCTAGTCTCCAGAGCTCATCTGCTACAGTAGCAGACACATGGGGAAAAAATAGCTCTGAGGAGGGTTCCTTGAGGCTCCCTGCCTTGGGGAGAGCCCTACCTGCGTGCTTGGGTGCCTAGGCACTGTGGCCTCTTTTCACTGACTTTTCCAGGGTATCACTTCCCAGCCCCTTTGTCGATTTTCAGCACAGATGCAGCCTTGCAGGGTCCTTCCTTAGAGTCAAAAAACAAAACGTAGCCCAAGGGAACTGCTTATTCAACTCTTCCCTGGTGCAAGAGGTGTTTGGCTTTGTGAAGACGCCAGAAACAATGGCTCCTGCTCCCAGGGCCTCAGTTACCCCCCTACTTTTTCCTCTCCCCGTCAGAACAGACCTAGTCTTCCAGAGCTCTATTGCTACAGAGCAAGGCAGATGGGGAGGAAAGCGCTGTGGAGGGTGCCTTCACATGTTCCACCAAAAGAGGCAAAGCTTGGTTGATATTGACCTTACGGGGACTTTGGACAGTATACTAAGGCACTGGTGGGCCTCTTTCACTGATAACTTTCCAGGTATCACTTTCCCAGCCCCTTGTGATTTTTCTTTCAGCCAGATATGCAGCCCATTGCAGGGTCCTCTTCCTTAGAGTCAAAAAAAGGTAGCCCAAAGGAGAACTGCTTATTCAGTCCTTCTTCCCTGGTTGCAAGAGGTGTTTGGGGGCTGTGAAGACGCCGCGGGCAGAACAATGGCTCCTGCTCCCAGGGCCTTTCAGTTTCCCCAGTCAGAACAGACCCTAGTCTCCCAGAGCTCTCTGCTACAGAGCAGACATGGGGCAAATAAATAAGCTGCTGAGCGACGGGTTTCCCATTCCAAGGTGGTGTCCCCTCACGCACTTGTCGAACAGCCATTAACCTGTCCGCTTTGGAGCCTAGGGCACTGTGGCTTTGGCCCTCTTTCACTGACTTTCCAGGTATCACTTCCCAGCCCCTTGTGATTTTCAGCCAGTTAGATGCAGCCTTGCAGGGGTCTCTTCCTTATAGTCAAAAAAGGTAGCCCAAGGGACTGCTTATTCAGTTCTTCCCTGGTGCAAGAGGTGTTTGGCTGTGAAGACGCCAGAACAATGGCTCTGCTCCCAGGGCCTCAGTTTCCCAGTCCAAAATCAGTCAGAACAGACCTAGTCTCCAGAGCTCTCTGCTACAGAGCAGACATGGGGAAAAAAGCTACTGTGGAGGGTGCCTTCACGTTCCAGGGCACTGTCGAAGCCTTACCTGGGGCTTTGGAGGAGCCTAGGCACTGTGGCCTCTTTCACTGACTTTCCAGGTATCACTTCCCAGCCCCTTGTGATTTTCAGCCAGATGCAGCCTTGCAGGGTCTCTTCCTTAGAGTCAAAAAAAGGTAGCCCAAGGGACTGCTTATTGCAGTCAGTCTTCCCTGGTGCAAGAGGTGTTTTAGGCTGTGAAGACGCCAGAACAATGGCTCTGCTCCCAGGGCCTCAGTTTCCCAGTCAGAACAGACCTAGTCTCCAGAGCTCTCTGCTACAGAGCAGACATGGGGAAAAAGCTCTGTGGAGGGTTCCTTGAGGCTCCCAGCCTTGTCGAAGCCCCTACCTGGCTCTGGAACCCTAGGCACTGTGGGCCTCTTTCACTGACTTTCCAGGTATCACTATCCCAGCCCCTTGGGATTTTCAGCCAGATGCAGCCTTGCAGGGTCTCTTCCTGAAAAAAGGTAGCCCAAGGGACCCGCTTATTCAGTCTTCCTGGGGCTTGGTGCCTGTGAAGCCGGAACAATGTTTGCATCAGTGGGGGCTGTTTCCAGTGAAGACATAGCTCAGGGCTCATCTCGCTAGTCAGCCCCTACTCCTGAGCTCCGACAGAGGGGAAAAAGCGCTGTGCAGGGTTCCTTCACGTTCCTGGGGGGGGAAGCCACTACCTGGGGCTGGGGGCCTAGGCACTGTGGCCTCTTTCACTGACTTTCCAGGATCACTTCCCCAGCCCCTTAGTGATTTTCAGCCAGATGCAGCCTTGCAGGTTCCCTTCCTTAGAGTCAAAAAAGGTAGCCCAAGGGTGCTTATTCAGTCTTCCCTGGTGCAAGAGGTGTTTGGCTGTGAAGACGCCAGAACCAATGGCTCTGCTCCCAGGGCCTCAGTTCGCTCCCAGTCAGAACAGACCTAGTCTCCAGAGCTCACTCTGCTACAGAGCAGACATGGGGAAAAAAGCTCTGTGGTGAGGGTGCCTTCACGTTCCAGGGCACTGTCGAAGCCTTACCTGGGTTTTGGAGCCTAGGCACTGTGGCCTCTTTCACTGACTTTCCAGGTATCACTTCCCAGCCCCTTGTGATTTTCAGCCAGATGCAGCCTTGCAGGGTCTCTTTCCTTAGAGTCAAAAAAAGGTAGCCCAAGGGACTGCTTTATTCAGTCTTCCCTGGTGCAAGAGGTGTTTTCGCTGTGAAGACGCCAGAACAATGGCTCTGCTCCCAGGGCCTCAGTTTCCCAGGTCAGAACAGACCTAGTCTCCAGAGCTCTCTGCTACAGAGCAGACATGGGGAAAAAGCTCTGTGGAGGGTGACTTTTCAGGTTCCAGGGCCTTGTCGAAGCCTTACCTGGGCTTTGGAGCCTAGCCCCATTGGCACTGTGGCCTCTTTTCACTGACTTTCCAGGTATCACTTCCCCAGCCCCTTGTGATTTTTTCAGCCAGATGCAGCCTTGCAGGGTCTCTTCCTTAGAGTCAAAAAAGGTAGCCCAAGGGACTGCTTATTCAGTCTTCCCTGGAGCAAGAGGTGTTTGGCTGTGAAGACAAACGCCAGAACAATGGCTACCTGCTCTCCAGGGCCTCAGTTTCCCAGTCAGAACAGACCTAGTCTCCAGAGAGCTCTCTGCTACAGAGCAGACATGGGGAAATAGCGCTGTGGAAGGAGGGTTCCTTCACGTTCCAGGGCACTGTCGAAGCCTTACCTGGGTTGAGGAGCTCTAGGCACTTGTGGCCTCTTTCACTGACTTTCCAGGTATCACTTCCCAGCCACCTTGTGATTTTCAGCCAGATGCAGCCTTGCAGGGTCTCTTCCTTAGAGTCAAAAAAAGGTAGCCCAAGGGACTGCTTATTCAGTCTTCCCTGGTGCAAGAGGGTGTTTGGCTGTGAAGACGCCAGAACAATGGCTCTGCTCCCAGGGCCTCAGTTTCCCAGTCAGAACAGACCTAGTCTCCAGAGCTCTCTGCTACAGAGCAGGACATGGGAAAAAGCGCTGTGGAGGGTTCACCTTGAGGCTCACGTTCCAGGGGCACTGTCCGAAGCCTTACCTGGGCTTTGGAGCCTAGGCACTGTGGCCTCTTTCACTGACTTTCCAGGTATCACTTCCCAGCCCCTTGTGTGATTTCAGCCAGAATGCAGCCTTGCAGGGTGTCTCTTCCTTAGAGTCAAAAAAGGTAGCCCAAGGGACTCACTGCTTATTCAGTCTCTGCCCCTGGTGCAAGAGGTGTTTGGCTGTGAAAGACGCCAGAACAATGGCTCTGCTCCCAGGGCCTCAGTTTCCCAGTCAGAACAGACCTAGTCTCCAGAGCAGCTCTCTGCTACTACAGAGCAGACATGGGAAAAAGCGCTGTGGAGGGTGCTTTCTTCACGTTCCAGGGCACTGTCGAAGCCCTTACCTGGGCTTTGGAGCCTAGGCAACTGTGGCCTCTTTCACTGACTTTTCCAGTATCACTATTCCCAGCCCCTTGTGATTTTCAGCCAGATGCAGCCTTGCAGGGTCTCTCTTCCTTAGAGTCAAAAAAGGTAGCCCAAGGGACTGCTTATTCAGTCTTTCCCTGGTGCAAGAGGTGTTTGGCTGTGAAGACGCCAGAACAATGGCTCTGCTCCCAGGGGCCTCAGTTTCCCAGTCAGAACAGACCTAGTCTCCAGAGCTCTCTGCTACAGAGCAGACATGGGGAAAAAGCTCTGAGGAGGGATGTCCTTCACGGCTCCCTGCACTTGTCGGAAGCCCTACCCCCGGGTGCTTTGGAGCCTAGGCACTGTGGGCCTCTTTCACTGACTTTCCAGGTATCACTTCCCAGCCCCTTGTGATTTTCAGCCAGATGCAAGCCTTGCAGGGTCTCTTCCTTAGAGTCAAAAAAAGGTAGCCCAAGGGACTGCTTATTCAGTCTTTCCCTGGTGCAAGAGGTGTTTGGCTGTGAAGACGCCAGAACAATGGCTCTGCTCCCAGGGCCTCAGTTTCCCAGTCAGAACAGACCTAGTCTCCAGAGCTCTCTGCTACAGAGCAGACATGGGGAAAAAGCTCTGGAGGAGGGTGCCTTCACGTTCCAAGGGCACTGTCGAAGCCCTACCCGGGGCTGCTGGAGCCCTAGGCACTGTGGCCTCTTTCACTGACTTTCCAGGTATCACTTTCCAGCCCCTTGTGATTTTCAGCCAGATGCAGCCTTGCAGGGTCTCTTCCTTAGAGTCAAAAAAGGTAGCCCAAGGGACTGCTTATTCAGTCTTCCCTGGTGCAAGAGGTGTTTGGCTGTGAAGACGCCAGAACAATATGGCTCTGCTCCCAGGGCCTCAGTTTCCCCAGTCAGAACAGACCTAGTCTCCAGAGCTCTCTGCTACAGAGCAGACATGGGGAAAAAGCGCTGTGGAGGGTTCCTTCAGGCTTCCAGGGCACTGTCGAAGCCTTACCTGGGCTTTGGAGCCTAGGCACTGTGGCCTCTTTCACTGACTTTCCAGGTATTCACTTCCCAGCCCCTTGTGATTTTCAGCCAGATGCAGCCTTGCAGGGTCTCTTCCTTAGAGTCAAAAAAAGTAGCCCAAGGGACTGCTTATTCAGTCTTCCCTGGTGCAAGAGGTGTTTGGCTGTGAAGACGCCAGAACAATGGCTCTGCTCCCCAGGCCTCAGTTTCCCAGTCAGATACAGACCTAGTCTCCAGAGCTCTCTGCTACAGAGCAGACATGGGGGAAAAATAGCTCTGAGGAGGTTTCCTTGAGGCTCCCTGCACTGTCGAAGCCCTTACCGGGTGCTGGAGCCTAGGCACTGTGGCCTCTTTCACTGACTTTCCAGGTATCACTTCCCAGCCCCTTGTGATTTTCAGCCAGATGCAGCCTTGCAGGGTCTCTTCCTTAGAGTCAAAAAAAAAGTAGCCCAAGGGGACTGCTTATTCAGTCTTCCCTGGTGCAAGAGGTGTTTTGGCTGTGAAGACGCCAGAACAATGGCTCTGCTCCCAGGGCCTCAGTTTCCCAGTCAGAACAGACCTAGTCTCCAGAGCTCTCTGCTACAGAGCAGACATGGGGAAAAAAGCGCTGTGGAGGGTGCCTTCACGTTCCAGGGCACTGTCGAAAGCCTTACCTGGGCTTTGGAGTCCCTAGGCACTGTGGCCTCTTTCACTGACTTTTCCAGTTATCACTTCCCAGCCCCTTGTGATTTTCAGCCAGATGCAGCCTTGCAGGGTCTCTTCCTTAGAGTCAAAAAAGGTAGCCCAATGAGGAACTGCTTATTCAGTCTTCCCTGGTGCAAGAGGTGTTTGGCTGTGAAGACGCCAGAACAATGGCTCTGCTCCCAGGGCCTCAGTTTCCCATCAGAACAGACCTAGTCTCCAGAGCTCTCTGCTACAGAGCAGACATGGGGAAATAGCTCTGTGTGAGGGTTCCTTCACGCTCTCTGGCCTTGTCGAAGCCCTTAACCTGGGTCTTTGAGCCTAGGCACTGTGGCCTCTTTCACTGACTTTTCTCAGGTATCACTTCCCAGCCCCCTTGTGATTTTCAGCCAGATATGCAGCCTTGCAGGGTCTCTTCCTTAGAGTCAAAAAAGGTAGCCCAAGGGACTGCTTATTCAGTCTTCCCTGGTGCAAGAGGTGTTTGGACCATTGAACTACAGTGTTGAAGACGCCAGAACAATGGCTCTGCTCCCAGGGCCTCAGTTTTCCCAGTCAGAACAGACCTAGTCTCCAGAGCTCTCTGCTACAGAGGCAGACATGGGGGAACATAGCTGCTGAGGAGGGTGCCACTTGACGTTCCAGGCTATGGGGAAGCCCTAATCCACCTTTGGAGCTTCTGAAGTGGGCCTCGGCACTGTGGCCTCTTTCACTTGACTTTCCAGGTATCACTTCCCCAGCCCCTTGTGATTTTCAGCCAGATGCAGCCTTGCAGGTCTCTTCCTTAGAGTCAAAAAAGGGTAGCCCAAGGGACTGCTTATTCAGTCTTCCCTGGTGCAAGAGGTGTTTTGGCTGTGAAGACGCCAGAACAAATGGCTCTAGAAACCTCACGGCCTCAGTTTCCCAGTCAGAAACAGACCTAGTCTCCAGAGCTCTCTGCTACAGAGCAACACAATGAGGGAAAAAGCTCTGTGGAGGGGTGCCTTCACGTTCCAGGGCACTGTCGAAGCCTTACCTGGGCTTTGGAGCCTAGCACTGACACCACTTTCACTGACTTCCAGGTATCAGTTTCCCAGCCAGTGACATTCACCTAGATGGGGGGGTCTCCAAGGCTCTGTTACATGAGCATGGGGAAATAAGCACTTTGGTCTCTGTCAGGTCTTCTTCCAGAGGTCACAAAATACCTGGGCTTTGGACCCAAGCACTGTCTGGCCCCTCTTTCACTGACATTTCCAGTCTTCTTGCAGGTGCAAGAGTGATTCAGTTCAAAAAAGGCTGGGGGTGGGGGCCAGACAGGGGGTGATTAGGGAGTCGCTAGGCCGTGTAGGAGTCAAGGGAAAAAGGTAGCCAGTGGGACCTTATTCAGTCTATCCCTGGTTGCAAATAAAGGTGAGTGTTTGGCTGTGAAGACTCCAGAACAATTGGCTCTGCTCCCAAGGCCTCAGTTTACCAG
>JAGTYA010000868.1:0-16643 GCA_024291935.2 Okapia johnstoni | reverse complement strand
ACAAACACCTCTTGCACCAGGGAAACCTGAATAAGCACTCCCTTATGATTCTAAGGAAGAGACCTTGCCAGGCTCCATTTCGTTGAAAATCACAACGGGCTGGGAAAGTGCTAGCTGGAAAGTCAGTGGTAGGTAGGGGCCATTTTGCCTAGGCCCCCCGCCCCCTGGTAGGGCTTCCCCAAGCCTGTGAACATCAAGGCACCCTCCTCAGAGATAATGCCCCATGTGTGCTCTGTAGCACAGAGCTCTGGAGACTAGGCCTGGTCTGGACTAGGACCCTGAGGCCTGGAGGGCAAACCCATTGTTGTGACTTCTTAAGAGCAAACACCTGTTTCGCCAAGGAAGATTGGATAAGCACTCCCTTGGGCTACCTTTTATGACTCTAAGGAAGAGAACCTGCCAGGTGGCACTGGGGCTGAAAATCACAAGTGGCTGAAAAGTGCTACGTGGAAAGTCAGTGGAAGAGGCCACAGTGCCTAGGCGGCACCGCCCGGGTAGGGCTTGCCCAAGCCAGGGAACCTCAAGGAACACTCCTCAGAGCTATTGCCCCATGTGTGCTCTGTAGCAGAGAGCTCTGGAGACTAGGTCTGTTCTGACGGGGAAACTTAGGCCCTGGGAGCAGACCCATTGTTGTGGCTTTTTAACAGACAAAAACCTCTTGTACCAGGGAAGCCTGAATAAGGACTCCCTTGGGTTACCTTTTATGACTGTAAGAAAGAGACCCTGCCAGGCTGTCTTTGGCTGAAAATCACAAGGGGCTGGAAAATTGAGTACTACCTGGAAAAGTCAGTGGAAGAGGCCACAGTGCCTAGGGCCCAACCGCCCGGATAGGGATTCCCCAAGCCAGGGAAACCTCAAAAAACACTCCTCAGAGCTATTGCCCCATGTGTGCTCCATAGCAGAGAGCTCTGGAGACTTCTAGGTCTGTTCTGACTGGGAAACTGAGACCCTGGGAAGCAGACCATTGTTGTGCCTTCTTAACAGACAAACACCTCTTGCACCAGGGAAGCTTGAATAAGCACTCCCTTGGGTTACCTTTTATGACTCTAAGGAAGAAGAGACCCTGCCAGGCTGCCTTTGGCTGAAAAATCACAAGGGGCTGGAAAGTGCTACCTGGAAAGTCAGTGGAAGAGATCACAGTGCCTAGGTGCCCGCAGGGGTAGGGCTTCCCCAAGCCAGGGAACCGTGGAAGGAACCCTCCTCAGAGCTATTGCCCCATGTGTGCTCTGTAGCAGAGAGCTCTGGAGACTAGGTCTGTTCTGACTGGGAAACTGAGGCCCTGGGAGCAGACCCCATTGTTGTGGCGTTCTTAAGAGACAAAACACCTGTTGCACCAGGGGAAGCTGGAATAAACACTCCTTGTCGGCTACCTTTTTTGACTCTAAGGAAGAGACCCTGCCAGGCTGCATTTGGCTGAAAATCACAAGGGGCTGGAAAGTGATACCTGGAAAAGTCAGTGGAATGAGGCCACAGTGCCTAGGCCCCACCCGCCCCGGGTAGGGCTTCCCCAAGCCAGGGAACCTCAAGGAACACTCCTCAGAGAGCTATTGCCCCATGTGTGCTCTGTAGCAGAGAGCTCTGGAGACTAGGTCTGTTCTGACTGGGAAACTGAGGCCCTGGGAGCAGACCCATTGTTGTGGCGTCTTCACAGACAAAACACTCTTTTGCACCAGGGAAGACTGAATAAGCACTCCCTTGGGCTACCTTTATTTGACTCTAAGGAAGAGACCCTGCCAGGCTGCATTTGGCTGAAAATCACAAGGGGCTGGGAAAGTGCTACCTGGAAAGTCAGTGGAAGAGGCCACAGTGCCTAGGCCCCCACATGCCCGGGTAGGGCTTCCCCAAGGCCTGGGGAACCTCAAGGGAACCTCTCCTCAGAAGCTATTTTCCCCATGTGTGCTCTGTAGCAGAGAGCTCTGGAGACTAGGTCTGTTCTGACTGGGAAACTGAGGCCCTGGGAGCAGACCCATTGTTCTGGCGTCTTAAACAGCCAAACACCTCTTGCACCACCAGGGGACTGAATAAGCACTCCCTTGGGCTACCTTTTATGACTCTAAGGAAGAGACCCTGCAAGGCTGCATCTGGCTGAAAATCACAAGGGGCTGGGAAGTGATACCTGGAAAGTCAGTGAAAGAGGCCACAGTGGCCTAGGCCCTCCAAAGCCCAGTAGGGCTTCCCCAAGGCAGGGAACCTGAAGGGAACACCTCCTCAGAGCTATTTCCCCATGTCTGCTCTGTAGCAGAGAGCTCTGGAGACTAGGTCTGTTCTGACTGGGAAACTGAGGCCCTGGGAGCAGAGCCATTGTTCTGGCTTCTTCACAGCCAAACACCTCTTGCACCAGGGAAGACTGAATAAGCAGTCCCTTGGGCTACCTTTTTTGACTCTAAGGAAGAGACCCTGCAAGGCTGCATTGGCTGAAAATCACAAGGGGGCTGGGAAAGTGATACCTGGAAAGTCAGTGAAAGAGGCCACAGTGCCTAGGCCCCAAACCCAGGGTAAGGCTTCCCCAAGTGCCCTGGGAACTCAAGGAACCCTCCTCAGAGCTATTTTTTCCCCATGTCTGCTCTGTAGCAGAGAGCTCTGGAGACTAGGTCTGTTCTGACTGGGAAACTGAGGCCCTGGGAGCAGAGCCATTGTTCTGGCGTCTTCACAGCCAAACACCTCTTGCACCAGGGAAAGACTGAATAAGCACTCCCTTGGGCTAACTTTTTTGACTCTAAGGAAGAGACCCTGCAAGGCTGCATCTGGCTGAAAATCACAAGGGGCTGGGAAAGTGATACCTGGAAAGTCAGTGAAAGAGGCCACAGTGCCTAGGCCCAAAGCCCCATGTAAGGGCTTCGACAAGGCCCGGAACGTGAAGGAACCCTCCTCAGAGCTATTTTCCCATGTCTGCTCTGTAGCAGAGAGCTCTGGAGACTAGGTCTGTTCTGACTGGGAAACTGACGGCCCTGGGAGCAGAGCCATTGTTCTTGGCGTCTTCACAGCCAAACACCTCTTTTGCACCAGGGAAGACTGAATAAGCAGTCCCTTGGGCTACCTTTTTTGACTCTAAGGAAGAGACCCTGCAAGGCTGCATCTGGCTGAAAATCACAAGGGGCTGGGAAGTGATACCTGGAAAGTCAGTGAAAGAGGCCACAGTGCCTAGGCCCCAAAGCCCCAGGGTGGCTTCCCCAAGTGCAGGGAGCCTGAAGGCACCCTCCACAGAGCTATTTCCCCATGTCTGCTCTGTAGCAGAGAGCTCTGGAGACTAGGTCTGTTCTGACTGGGAAAACTGAGGCCCTGGGAGCAGAGCCATTGTTCTGGCGTCTTCACATCAGCCAAACACCTCTTGCACCAGGGAAGACTGAATAAGCAGTCCCTTGGGCTACCTTTTTTGACTCTAAGGAAGAGACCCTGCAAGGCTGCATCTGGCTGAAAATCACAAGGGGCTGGGAAGTGATACCTGGAAAGTCAGTGAAAGAGGCCACAGTGCCTAGGCTCCAACGCCCAGGTAAGGCTTCGACAGTGCCCTGGAACGTGAAGGCACCCTCCTCAGAGCTATTTCCCCATGTCTGCTCTGTAGCAGAGAGCTCTGGAGACTAGGTCTGTTCTGACTGGGAAACTGAGGCCCTGGGAGCAGAGCCATTGTTTCTGGCGTCCTTCACAGCCAAACACCTCTTGCACCAGGGAAGACTGAATAAGCAGTCCCTTGGGCTACCTTTTTTGACTCTAAGGAAGAGACCCTGCAAGGCTGCATCTGGCTGAAAATCACAAGGGGCTGGGAAGTGATACACTGGAAAGTCAGTGAAAGAGGCCACAGTGCCTAGGCTCCCAAAGCCCGGGTAGGGCTTCCCCAAGGCCTGGGACCTCAAGGAACCCTCCTCAGAGCTATTTTCCCCCATGTCTGCTCTGTAGCAGAGAGCTCTGGAGACTAGGTCTGTTCTGACTGGGAAACTGAGGCCCTGGGAGCAGAGCCATTGTTCTGGCGTCTTCACAGCCAAACACCTCTTGCACCAGGGAAGACTGAATAAGCAGTCCCTTGGGCTACCTTTTTTGACTCTAAGGAAGAGGACCCTGCAAGGCTGCATCTGGCTGAAAATCACAAGGGGCTGGGATAGTGATACCTGGAAAGTCAGTGAAAGAGGCCACAGTGCCTAGGCAGCACCAGGTAAGGCTTCGACAAGTGCAGGGAACCTCAAGGAACCTCTCTCACAGAGCTATTTCCCCATGTCTGCTCTGTAGCAGAGCAGCTCTGGAGACTAGGTCTGTTCTGACTGGGAAACTGAGGCCCTGGGAGCAGAGCCATTGTTCTGGCATCTTCACAGCCAAAACCTCTTGCACCAGGGAAGACTGAATAAGCAGTCCCTTGGGCTACTTTTTTTGACTCTAAGGAAGAGACCCCTGCAAGGCTGCATCCAATGCTGAAAAATCACAAGGGGGCTGGGAAGTGATACCTGGAAAGTCAGTGAAAGAGGCCACAGTGCCTAGGCTCCAAAGCCCAGGTAAGGTAGGACTTTTTTTCGACAGTGCCCTGGAACGTGAAGGAACCCTCCACAGAGCTTATTTCCCCATGTCTGCTCTGTAGCAGAGAGAGCTCTGGAGACTAGGTCTGTTCTGACTGGGAAACTGAGGCCCTGGGAGCAGAGCCATTTGTTCTGGCGTCTTCACAGCCAAAACACCTCTTGCACCAGGGAAGACTGAATAAGCAAGTCCCTTGGGCTACCTTTTTTGACTCTAAGGAAGAGACCCTGCAAGGCTGCATCTGGCTGAAAATCACAAGGGGCTGGGAAAGTGATACCTGGAAAGTCAGTGAAAGAGGCCACAGTGCCTAGGCTCCAAGCACCCGGGTAGGGCTTCCCCAAGCCAGGGAACCTCAAGGAAACCTCCTCAGAGCTATTTTCCCCATGTCTGCTCTGTAGCAGAGAGCTCTGGAGACTAGGTCTGTTCTGACTGGGAAACTGAGGCCTGGGAGCAGAGCCATTGTTTATGGCTTCTTCACAGCCAAAACACCTCCTGGCACCAGGGAAGGACTGAATAAGCACTCCCTTGGGCTAAGCCTTTTTTGACTCTAAGGAAGAGACCCTGCAAGGCTGCTTGCATTCTGGCTGGAAATTCACAAGGGGCTGGGAAGTGATACCTGAAAGAGTCAGTGAAAGAGTGCCACAGTGCCTAGGTCCAAAGCCCAGGTAAGGGCTTCCCCAGTGCATTGGAACGTCAAGGAACACTCCACAGAGCTATTTCCCCCTGTCTGGCTCTGTAGCAGAGAGCTCTGGAGACTAGGTCTTTTCTGACTGGGAAACTGAGGCCCTGGGAGCAGAGCCCATTGTTCTGGCACTTCTTCACAGCCAAACACCTCTTTCACCAGGGAAGAGTGAATAAGCAGTCCCTTGGGTACATTTTTTGACTCTAAGGAAGAGACCCTGCAGAGGTTGCCTCATTGGCTGAAAATCACCAAGGGCTGGAAAGTTGATACCTGGAAAGTCAGTGAAAGAGGCCAGTGCCTAGGCATCCCAAGACTGTTAAGGCTTCGACAAGGCCCTGGAACCTCAAGGAACACTCCTCAGAGCTATTTCCCCATGTGTGCTCTGTAGCAGAGAGCTCTGGAGGACTAGGTCTGTAATGACTGGGAAACTGAGGCCCTGGGAGCAGAGCCATTTTTTATTCTGGCGTCTTCACAGGACAAAACACCTCTTGCACCAGGGAAGACTGAATAAGCTGTCCCTTGGGGCTACCTTTTATGACTCTAAGGGTAAGAGACCCTGCCAGGCTGCTATTGGGCTGAAAATCACAAGGTGTGGGACAAGTGTTACCTGAAAAGTCCGTGAAAGAGGCCACAGTGCCTAGGCCCCACCACCCGGGTAGGGCTTCCCCAAGCCAGGGAACCTCAAGGAACCCACTCCTCAGAGCTATTTCCCCATGTCTGCTCTGTAGCAGAGAGCTCTGGAGACTAGGTCTGGTTCTGACTGGGAAAACTGAGGCCCTGGGAGCAGAGCCATTGTTGTGGCGTCTTCACAGCCAAACACCTCTTGCACCAGGGAAGACTGAATAAGCAGTCCCTTGGGCTACCTTTTTTGACTCTAAGGAAGAGACCCTGCAAGGCTGGTCCCATCTGGCTGAAAATCACAAGGGGCTGGGAAAGTGATACCTGGAAAAGTCAGTGAAAGAGGCCACAGTGCCTAGGCCTCCAAAGCCCCTGGTAAGGCTTATCCCCAGCATGCCCTGGGACCTCAAGGGCAACCTCCACAGAGCTATTTTCCTCATGTTGCTCTGTAGCAGAGAGCTCTGGAGATCGACTAGGTCTTGTTCTGACTGGGAAACTGAGGCCCTGGGAGCAGAGCCCATTGTTTCTGGCGTCTTCACAGCCAAAACACCTCTTGCACCAGGGAAGACTGAATAAGCAGTCCCTTGGGCTACCTTTTTTGACTCTAAGGAAGAGACCCTGCAAGGCTGCATCTGCTGAAAATCACAAGGTGCTGGGAAGTGATACCTGGAAATTCAGTGAAAGAAGCCACAGTGCCTAGGCCCCAGCACCCGGGTAGGGCTTCCCCAAGGCAGGAGCCTCAAGGAACCTTCCTCAGAGCTATTTCCCCATGTCTGCTCTTAGTAGCAGAGAGCTCTGGTGAAGACTAGGTCTGTTCTGACTGCTAAACTGAGGCCCTGGGAGCAGAGCCATTTTTCTGGCGTCTTCACAGCCAAAACACCTCTTGCACCAGGGAAGACTGAATAAGCAGTCCTTGGGCTACCCTTTTTGAACTCTAAGGAAGAGACCCTGGCAAGGCTGCCATCTGGCTGAAAATCACAAGGGGCTGGGAAGTGATACCTGAAAATCAGTGAAAGAGGCCACAGTGCCTAGGCCCCACACTCCCAGGTAACAATTCCCCAAGTGCCAGGGAACCTGAAGGAACCCTCCTCAGAGCTATTTCCCCATGTCTGCTCTGTAGCAGAGAGCTCTGGAAGACTAGGTCTGTTCTGACTTGGAAACTGAGGCCCAGGGAGCAGAGCCATTTTTCTGGCGTCTTCACAGCCAAACACCTCTTGCACACCAGGGGAAGACTGAATAAGCAGTCCCTTGGGCTACCTTTTTTGACTCTAAGGAAGAGACCCTGCAAGGCTGCATCTGGCTGTAAATCACAAGGGGCTGGGAAGTGGATACCATGGAAAGTCAGTGGAAAGAGGCCACAGTGCCTAGGCTCCAAAGCCCCGGTAAGGCTTCGACAGTGCCCTGGAACGTCAAGGCACCACTCCACAGCGCTATTTCCCCCATGTCTGCTCTGTAGCAGAGAGCTCTGGAGACTAGGTCTGTTCTGACTGGGAAACTGAGGCCCTGGGAGCAGAGCCCATTGTTCTGGCGTCTTCACAGCCAAACACCATCTTGCACCAGGGAAGACGGAATAAGCAGTCCCCTTGGGCTAGCCTTTTTTGACTCTAAGGAAGAGACCCCTGCAAGGCTGCATCTGGCTGAAAATCACAAGGGGCTGGGAAAGTGATACCTGGAAAGTTCAGTGAAAGAGAGCCACAGTGCCCTAGGCCCCAGCACCCGGGTAGGGCTTCCCCAAGGTCCAGGGAACGTCAAGGAACCCTCCTCAGAGCTATTTTTCCCCATGTCTGCTCTGGATAGCAGAGAGCTCTGGAGACTAGGTCTGTTCTGATCTGGGAAACTGAGGCCCTGGGAGCAGAGCCATTGTTCTGGCGTCTTCGACAGCCAAACACCTCTTGCACCAGGGAAAGACTGAATAAGCACTCCCTTGGGCTACCTTTTTTGACTCTAAGGAAGAGACCCTGCAAGGCTGCATTTGGCTGAAAAAGTCACAAGGGGCTCTGGAAAGTGATACCTGGAAAGTCAGTGAAAGAGGCCACAGTGCCTAGGCCCCACCCCGCCGCCACCGTAGGGTTCCCCAAAGCCCTGGGGAACGTGAAGGAACACTCCACTCAGAGCTATTCCCCATGTGTGCTCTGTAGCAGAGAGCTCTGGAGACTAGGTCTGTTCTGACTGGGAAACTGAGGACCCTGGGAGCAGACCCATTGTTGTATGGCTTCTTAACAGACAAACACCTCTTTTGCACCAGGGAAGCCTGAATAAGCACTCCCTTGGGCTACCTTTTATACTCTCTAAGGAAGAGACCCTGCCAGGCTGCCTTTGGCTGAAAATCACAAGGGGCTGGAAAGTGCTACCTGGAAAGTCAGTGGAAGAGGCCCCACAGTGCCTAGGCCCCACCGCCCGGGTAGGGCTTCCCCAAGCCCGGGAACCTCAAGGAACACTCCTCAGAGCTATTGCCCCCATGTCTTGTGCTCTGTAGCAGAGAGCTCTCTGGAGACTAGGTGTGTTCTGACTGGGAAACTGAGGCCCTGGGAGCAGACCCATTGTTTGTGGCTTCTTAACAGCCAAAACACCTCTTGCACTCAGGGAATGTCTGAATAAGCACTCCCTTGGGCTACCTTTTTAATGACTCTAAGGAAGAGAACCTGCCAGGCTGCCTCTTGGCTGAAAATCACAAGGGCTGGAAAGTGCTACCTGGAAAGTCAGTGTGGAAGAAGGCCACAGTGCCTAGGCCCCACCGCCCAGGTAGGGCTTCCCCAAGCCAGGGAACCTCAAGGGAACACTCCTCAGAGCTATTGCCCCATGTGTGCTCTGTAGCAGAGAGCTCTGGAGACTAGGTCTGTTCTGACTGGGAAACTGAGGAAGTCCCCTGGGAGCAGACCCATTGTTGTGTCTTCTTCTTAACAAGACAAACACCTCTTGCACCAGGGAAGATTGAATAAGCACTCCCTTGGGCTACCTTTTATGACTCTAAGGAAGATGACCCTGCCAGGCTGCCTTTGGCTGAAAATCACAAGGGGCTGGAAAGTGCTACCATGGAAAGTCAGTGGAAGAGGCCACAGTGCCTAGGCCCCTACCGCCCCGGGTAGGGCTTCCCCAAGCCAGGGAACCTCAAGTAACACTCCTCAGAGCTATTGCCCCATGTGTGCTCTGTAGCAGAGAGCTCTGGAGACTACTAGGTCTGTTCTGACTGGAAACTGAGGACCTCGGAAGCAGACCCATTGCTGTGCCTTCTTAGCAGACAAACACCGCTTGCACCAGGGAAGCTTTAATAAGCACTCCCTTGGGCTACCTTTTATGACTCTAAGGAAGAGACCCTGACAGACTCTCTTTGGCTGAAAATCACAAGGGGCTGGAAAGTGCTACCTGGAAAGTCAGTGGAAGAGGCCACAGTGCCTAGGCCCCACCGCCCGGGGTAGGGCTTCCCCAAGCCAGGGAACCTCAAGGAACACTCCTCAGAGCTATTGCCCCATGTGTGCTCTGTAGCAGAGGGCTCTGGAGACTACTAGGTCTTTTCTGACTGGAAACTGAGGCCCTCGGAACAGACCCATTGCTGTGGCTTTCTTTAACAGACAAACACCTTTTGCACCAGGGAAGCTTGAATAAGCACTCCCTTGGGCTAACTTTTATGGCTCTGAGGAAGAGACCCTGCCAGGCTGTCTTTGGCTGAAAATTACAAGGGGCTGGAAAGTGCTACCTGGAAAGTCAGTGGAAGAGGCCACTATGCCTAGGCCCCACCGCCCGGGTAGAGCTTCCCCAAGCCAGGGAACATCAAGGAACACTCCTCAGAGCTATTGCCCCAATGTGTGCTCTGTAGCAGCCAGCTCTGGAGACTACTAGGTCTGTTCTGACTGGGAAACTGAGGCCCTGGAAGCAGACCCATTGTTGTGGCTTCTTAACAGACAAACACCCTCTTACACCAGGGAAGCCTGAATAAGCACTCCTTTGGGCTACCTTGTATGACTCTAAGGAAGAGAATCTGCCAGGCTGCCTTTGGCTGAAAATCACAAGGGGCTTGAAAGTGCTACCTGGAAAGTCAGTGGAAGAGCCCACAGTGCCTAGGCCCCACCGCCCGGGTAGGGCTTCCCCCCAAGCCGGGGAACCTCAAGGAACACTCCTCAGAGCTATTGCCCCATGTGTGCTCTGTAGCAGAGAGCTCTGGAGACTAGGTCTGTTTCTGACTTGGAAACTGAGGCGCTGGGAGCAGACCCATTGTTGTGGCTACTTAACAGACAAACACCTCTTGCACCAGGGATGTCTGAATAAGCACTCCCTTGGGCTATCTTTTATGACTCTAAGGAAAAGACCCTGCCAGGCTCCATTTGGTTGAAAAGCACAAGGGGCTGGAAAGTGCTAGCTGGAAAGTCCGTGGTAGGGGCCATTGTGCCTAGGCCCCACCACCCCGGTAGGGCTTCCCCAAGCCCGTGAACGTCAAGGCACCCTCCTCAGAGCTAATGCCCCATGTGTGCTCGGTAGCAGAGAGCTCTGGATACTAGGCCTGGTCTGACTAGGAAACTGAGGGCTGGAGGCAAACCCATTGTTGTCCCTTCATAACAGCAAACACCTGTTTCGCCAGGGAAGATTGGATAAAACACTCCCTTCGGCTTCCTTTTATGACTCTAAGGAAGCGACCCTGCCAGGCTGCCTTTGGCTGAAAATCACAAGGGGCTGGAAAGTGCTACCTGGAAAGTCAGTGGAAGAGATCACAGTGCCTAGGTGCCACCGCATGGGTAGGGCTTCCCCAAGCCAGGGAACCTCAAGGAACACTCCTCAGAGCTATTGCCCCATGTGTGCTCTGTATCAGAGAGCTGTGGAGAGACTAGGTCTGTTCTGACTGGGAAACTGAGACCCTGGGAGCAGACCCATTGTTCTGCCTTCTTAACAGACAAACACCTCTTGCACCAGGGAAGCCTGAATAAGCACTCCCTTGGGCTACCTTTTTTATGACTCTAAGAAAGAGACCCTGCCAGGCTGCCTTTTTCCTGAAAAATCACAAGGGGGCTGGAAAGTGCTACCTGGAAAGTCAGTGGAAGAGGCCACAGTGCCTAGGCCCCACCGCCCGGGTAGGGCTTCCCCAAGCCAGGGAACCTCAAGGAACACTCCTCAGAGCTATTGCCCCATGTGTGCTCTGTAGCAGAGAGGTCTGGAGACTAGGTTTGTTCTGACTGGGAAAACTGAGGCCCTGGAAGCAGACCCATTGTTGTGGCTTCTTTAACAGACAAACACCTCTTGTACCAGGGAAGCTTGAATAAGCACTCCCTTGGGCTACCTTTTATGACTCTAAGGAAGAGACCCTGCCAGGCTGCATTTGGCTGAAAATCACAAGGGGCTGGAAAGTGCTACCTGGAAAGTCAGTGGAAGGGGCCACAGTGCCTAGGCCCCATCGCCCGGGTAGGGATTCCCCAAGCCCAGGGAACCTCAAGGAACACTCCTCAGAGCTATTGCCCCCATGTGTGCTCTGTAGCAGAGAGCTCTGGAGACTACTAGGTCTGTTCTGACTGGGAAACTGAGGCCCTGGGAGCAGAGCCCATTGTTGTGGCTTCTTAACAGACAAACACCTCTTGCACCAGGGAAGCTTGAATAAGCACTCCCTTGGGCTACCTTTTATGACTCTAAGGGAAGAGACCCTGCCAGGCTGCATTTGGCTGAAAATCACAAGGGGCTGGAAAGTGCTACCTGGAAAGTCAGTGGAAGAGGCCACAGTGCCTAGGCCCCACCGCCCGGGTAGGGCTTCCCCAAGCCCGGGAACAGTCAAGGAACACCCTCCTCAGAGCTAATGCCCCCATGTGTGCTCTGTAGCAGAGAGCTCTGGAGACTAGGTCTGTTCTGACTGGGAAACTGAGGCCCTGGGAGGCAGACCCATTGTTGTGGCTTCTTAACAGACAAACACCTCTTTCGCACCAGGGAAGATTGAATAAGCACTCCCTTGGGCTACCTTTTTATGACTCTAAGGAAGAGACCCTGCCAGGCTGCCTTTGGCTGAAAATCACAAGGGGCTGGAAAGTGCTACCTGGAAAGTCAGTGGAAGAGGGCCACAGTGCCTAGGCCCCACCGCCCAGGGGTTAGCTTCCCCAAGCCAGGGAACCTCAAGGAACACTCCTCAGAGCTATTGCCCCATGTGTGCTCTGTAGCAGAGAGCTCTGGAGACTAGGTGCTGTTCTGACTGGGAAACTGAGGCCCTGGGAGCAGACCCATTGTTGTGGCTTCTTAACAGACAAACACCTCTTGCACCAGGGAAGCTTGAATAAGCACTCCCTTGGGCTACCTTTTATGACTCTAAGGAAGAGACCCTGCCAGGCTGCCTTTTTGCTGAAAATCACAAGGGGCTGGAAAGTGAAAGTGCTACCTGGAAAGTCAGTGGAAGAGGCCACAGTGCCTAGGCTCCCACCGCCCCGGGTAGGGCTTCCCCAAAGCCAGGGAACCTCAAGGAACACTCCTCAGAGCTATTGCCCCCATGTGTGCTCTGTAGCAGAGAGCTCTGGAGAGACTAGGTCTGTTCTGACTGGGGAAACTGAGGCCCTGGGAGCAGACCCCATTGTTGTGGCTTCTTAACAGACAAACACCCTCTTGCACCAGGGAAGCTTGAATAAGCACTCCCTTGGGCTACCTTTTATGACTCTAAGGAAGAGACCCTGCCAGGCTGCCTTTGGCTGAAAATCACAAGGGGCTGGAAAGTGCTACCTGGAAAAGTCAGTGGAAAGAGGCCACAGTGCCTAGGCCCCACCGCCCGTGGTAGGGCTTCCCCAAGCCAGGGGAAAACCTCAAGGAACACTCCTCAGAGCTATTGGCCCCATGTGTGCTCTGTAGCAGAGAGCTCTGGAGACTAGGTCTGTTCTGACTGGGAAACTGAGGCCCTGGGAGCAGACCCATTGTTGTGGCTTCTGTCTTAACAGACAACACACCTCTTGCACCAGGGAAGATCTGAATAAGCACTCCCTTGGGCTACCTTTTATGACTCTAAGGAAGAGACCCTGCCAGGCTGCCTTTGGCTGAAAATCACAAGGGGCTGGAAAGTGTGCTACCTGGAAAGTCAGTGGAAGGAGAGGCCACAGTGCCTAGGGCCCACCGCCCGGGTAGGGCTTTTCCCCAAGCCCAGGGGAACCTCAAGGGAACACTCCTCAGAGCTATTGCCCCATGTGTGCTCTGTAGCAGAGAGCTCTGGAGATACTAGGTCTGTTCTGACTGGGAAAACTGAGGCCCTGGGAGCAGACCCATTGTTGTGGCTTCTTAACAGACAAAACACCTCTTGCACCAGGGAAGCTTGAATAAGCACTCCCTTGGGCTACCTTTTATGACTCTAAGGAAGAGACCCTGCCAGGCTGCCTTTGGCTGAAAATCACAAGGGGCTGGAAAGTGCTACCTGGAAAAGTCAGTGGGAAGAGGCCACAGTGCCTAGGCCCCCACCGCCCGGGTAGGGCTTCCCCCAAGCCAGGGAACCTCAAGGAACACTCCTCAGAGCTATTGCCCCCCATGTGTGCTCTGTAGCAGAGAGCTCTGGTTGGAGACTACTAGGTCTGTTCTGACTGGGAAACTGAGGGCCCTGGGAGCAGACCCATTGTTGTGGCTTCTTCTTAACAGACAAACACCACTTCTTGCACCAGGGAAGCTTGAATAAGCACTCCCTTGGGCTACCTTTTTATGACTCTAAGGAAGAGACCCTGCCCAGGCTGCTTTTTTGCTGAAAATCACAAGGGGCTGGAAAAGTGCTACCTGGAAAGTCAGTGGAAGAGATCACAGTGCCTAGGCCCCACACACCCGGGTAGGGCTTCCCCAAAGCCAGGGAACCTCAAGGAAACACTCCTCAGAGCTATTGCCCCATGTGTGCTCTCTGTAGCAGAGAGCTCTGGAGACTAGGTCTGTTCTGACTGGGAAACTGAGGGCCCTGGGAGCAGACCCATTGTTGTGGCTTCTTAACAGACAAACACCTCTTTCACCAGGGAAGTCTGAATAAGCACTCCCTTGGGCTACCTTTTATGACTCTAAGGAAGAGACCCCTGCCAGGCTCCATTTGGCTGAAAAAGCACAAGGGGCTGGAAAAGTGCTACCTGGAAAGTCAGTGGTAGGAAGCCATTGTGCCTAGGCTCCACCGCCCCATAGGGCTTCCCCAAGCCCGGGAACGTCAAGGAACACCTCCTCAGAGCTAATGCCCCATGTGTGCTCTGTAGCAGAGAGCTCTGGAGAACTAGGTTGTGTCTGACTGGGAAACTGAGACCCTGGAGAGCAGACCTATTGTGTTGTGGCTTCATAAACAGCAAAACACACCTTTTGCACCAGGGAAAATTGAATAAGCACTCCCTTGGGCTACCTTTTATGACTCTAAGGAAGAGACCCTGCCACCAGGCTGCTTTGGCTGAAAATCACAAGGGGCTGGAAAGTGCTACCTGGAAAGTCAGTGGAAGAGGCCACAGTGCCTAGGCCCCACCGCCCCGGGGTAGGGCTTCCCCAAGCCAGGGAACCTCAAAGGAACACTCCTCAGAGCTATTGCCCCATGTGTGCTCTGTAGCAGAGAGCTCTGGATACTAGGTCTGTTCTGACTGGGAAACTCAGGCCCTGGGAGCAGACCCATTATTGTGGCTTCTTAACAGCCAAACACCTCTTGCACCAGGGAAGCTCTGAATAAGCACTCCCTTGGGCTACCTTTTTATGACTCTAAGGAAGAGACCCTGCCAGGCTGTTCTTTGGCTGAAAATCACAAGGGGCTGGAAAGTGCTACCTGGAAAGTCAGTGGAAAGAGGCCACAGTGCCTAGGGTTCCTCCACCCACCGCCCGGGTAGGGCTTCCCCAAGCCGGGGAACCTAAAGGAACACTCCTCAGAGCTATTGCCCCATGTGTCCTCTGTAGCAGAAAGCTCTGGAGACTACTAGGTCTGTTCTGACTGGGAAACTGAGGACTCTGGGAGAGCAGACCCATTGTTTGTGCTTTCTTAACACACAAACACCTCTTGCACCAGGGAAGCTTGAATAAGCACTCCCTTGGGTTACCTTTTATGACTCTAAGGAAGAGACCCTGCCAGGCTGCCTTTGGCTGAAAAATCACAAGGGGCTGGAAAGTGCTACCTGGAAAGTCAGTGGAAGAGATCACAGTGCCTAGGTGCCATCGCCGGGGTAGCGCTTCCCCAAGCCAGGGAACCTCAAGGAACACTCCTCAGAGCTATTGCCCCATGTGTGCTCTGTAGCAGAGGGCTCTGAGGGCTACTAGGTCTGTTTTGACTGGAAACCGAGGACCTCGGAACTGGCCCATGGCTGTGGCTTCTTAACAGATAAACACCTCTTGTACCAGGGAAGCTTGAATAAGCACTACCTTGGGCTACCTTTTATGACTCTAAGGAAGAGACCCTGCCAGGCTGCCTGTGGCTGAAAATCACAAGGGGTGGAATGTGCTACCTGAAAAGTCAGTGGAAGGGATCACAGTGCCTAGGCCCCACCGCCCGGTAGGGCTTCCCCAAGCCAGGGAATCTCACGGAAACACTCCTCAGAGCTATTGCCCCATGTGTGCTCTGTAGTAGTGAGCTCTGGAGACTAGGTCTGTTCTGACTGGGAAACTGAGGCGCTGGAGCAGACCCTTTGTTGTGGCTACTTAACAGACAAACACTTCTTGCACCAGGGATGTCTGAATAAGCACTCCCTTGGGCTATATTTTATGACTCTAAGGAAAGAGACCCTGCCAGGCTCCATTTGGTTGAAAAGCACAAGGGCCTGGAAAGTGCTAGCTGGAAAGTCAGTGGTAGGGGCCATTGTGCCTAGGCCCCACCGCCCCGGTAGGGCTTCCCCCAAGCCCGTGAACGTCAAGGCACCCTCCTCAGAGCTAATGCCCCATGTGTGCTCTGTAGCAGAGAGCTCTGGATACTAGGCTTGGTCTGACTAGGAAACTGAGGCCTGGAGGCAAACCCATTGTTGTCTCTTCATAACAGCAAACACCTGTTTCGCCAGGGAAGATTGGATAAGCACTCCCTTGGGCTACCTTTTATGACTCTAAGGAAGAGACCCTGCCAGGCTGTCTTTGGCTGAAAATCACAAGGGGCTGGAAAGTGCTACCTGGAAAGTCAGTGGAAGAGGCCACAGTGTCTAGGCCCCACCGCCCGGGTAGGGCTTCCCCAAGCCAGGGAACATCAAGTAACACTCCTCAGAGCTATTGCCCCATGTGTGCTCTGTAGCAGAAAGCTCTGGAGACTACTAGGTCTGTTCTGACTGGGAAACTGAGACCCTGGGAGCAGACCCATTGTTGTGCCTTCTTAACAGAGAAACACCTCTTGCACCAGGGAAGCTTGAATAAGCACTCCCTTGGGTTACTTTTTATGACTCCAACGAAGAGACACTGCCAGGCTGCCTTTTTGCTGAAAAATCACAAGGGGCTGGAAAAGTGCTACCTGGAAAGTCAGTGGAAGAGATCACAGTGCTTAGGTGCCAGCGCCGCGGTAGGACTTTCCCCAAGCCAGGGAACCTCAAGGAAACACTCCTCAGAGCTATTGCCCCATGTGTGCTCTGTATCAGAGAGCTGTGGAGACTAGGTCTGTTCTGACTGGGAAACTGAGGCCCTGGGATCAGACCCATTTTTGTGGCTTCTTAACAGACAAACACCTCTTGCACCAGGGAAGCTTGAATAAGCACTCCCTTGGGCTACCTTTTATGACTCTAAGAAGAGACCCTGCCAGGCTGCCTTTGGCTGAAAATCACAAGGGGCTGGAAAGTGCTACCTGGAAAGTCAGTGGAAGAAGCCACTGCCTAGGCTCCACCAACCGAGTAGGGCTTCCCAAAGCCAGGGAACCTCAAGGAACACTCCTAAGTTCTTATTGCCACATGTGTGGCTCTGTAGCAGAGAGCTCTGGAGACTAGGTCTGTTCTGTCTG
>JAGTYA010000867.1:0-16644 GCA_024291935.2 Okapia johnstoni | reverse complement strand
TCGCGGGGAAAAAAAAAAAAGCACGACCATCGCTCCTGCATTTCGAGTGGGAAAAAGGGGATAGCCCGCGATTGCCCTTGGCTGTAGTGGAACGGAGAAAAAATAGGCTGGAGTCCCCTCGACTACCTGGAGGCCCTACATCCCGCCGCCGACACCACAGGTGCCAACAGTTATACTTTTCGAACTCCACTCCACGCCGTGGAAACACCCCCCGTAAGGGTCCCCTAGCTCCTTGATGACGCGCTAGTGGTCCGAGGGCGATTTCCAGCGCCTCATGGCGATATCCCGAGGGCTGCACTGCCCGCCCGCTCTTCAACGCTGCCCGCTCGAAAGGAGGGCATGGCGACCCCCGGCTGGTCTAACGGGGAGGAGGGGGGGGGGGAGGCGAGCGGGCGGTGGGGGGTTACCCGCCGCAACTCGGAGGATGCACCGCCGGCAAGTCGAGAAACAACCACCGTAGAGGGCCATGCCCATAGAGGGAGGACGGAGGCGCTTTTCCCTTGGAGGCCACCCCGCTTCCCCTGCGCCGCGCGGAAAAGCACGACCTTCGCCCCTGCATTCGAGGGGAAGCCCGATTGCCCTTGGCTGTGACCGGAGAGAAAGGCTGAGTCCCCTCGACTCCCTGGAGGCCACCCCACAGGTGCCAGTTATACCTGTCCCCTCCCCCCCTCCGGGGACCCCCGAGGGTCCTAGCTCCATGCCTGACGCGGACCCAGGGCGCTGCAGCGCCTCCTGGCGAATCCCGAGGTCGCTCGGGCCCCTGTCCGCTCGAAAGGAGGCATGGCGACCCCGCTGGGCTAACGGGGGAGACGGGCCGGGGTACCCGCCGCAACTCGAGAATGCACCGCCGCAAGTCGAGAACACCCCCGTGAGGCCACGCCCATAGAGGGAGGAGGCGCTTTTCCCTTGCAGGGCATGGAGAGCATGCCCCGGCACCTGTTCCGGCTCCGAACGGGGCTTGACTCCTTGCGGGCGACTCCAGGTGTCCCCCGAGATCCCCGGGCCAACCTGCCAAGAAAGCGGGGCTTCCCGCCACACCGCGAGGGCGTCCCCCGGGCCCCCCTCCTTGCGAGAGCGCGGAAAAGCACGACCTTCGCCCCTGCATTCGAGGGGAAGCCCGATTGCCCTTGGCTGTGACCGGAGAGAAAGGCTGAGTCCCCTCGACTCCCTGGAGGCCACCCCACAGGTGCCAGTTATACCTGTCCCCTCCCCCCCTCGGGGACCCCCGAGGGTCCTAGCTCCATGCCTGACGCGGACCCAGGGCGCTGCAGCGCCTCCTGGCGAATCCCGAGGCTGCTCGGGCCCCTGTCCGCTCGAAAGGAGGCATGGCGACCCCGCTGGGCTAACGGGGGAGACGGGCCGGGGTACCCGCCGCAACTCGAGAATGCACCGCCGCAAGTCGAGAACACCCCCGTGAGGCCACGCCCATAGAGGGAGGAGGCGCTTTTCCCTTGCAGGGCATGGAGAGCATGCCCCGGCACCTGTTCCGGCTCCGAACGGGGCTTGACTCCTTGCGGGCGACTCCAGGTGTCCCCCGAGATCCCCGGGCCAACCTGCCAAGAAAGCGGGGCTTCCCGCCACACCGCGAGGGCGTCCCCCCCGGCCCCCCTCCTTGCGAGACGGGGCCCTTGGGATCTGCAGCGACGCGAGAGCCGTCCTGCCTTCTCTCTGGCGCTGCAACGGAGGCTGGACTCCCTCTAGGCGCCCCCAGAGGTTCCCTGGGATACCCGTGTCCACAGGCGAGCGGAACCCTGAGTCTCCAGAGGCCGCTCGCGAGGGGCCCCCCGTCGCCGTCGGCCCCTCCTCTCGAAAGGGGGGTCCAATCCCCTTCCTGAATGCCATCGCAATCCCTACATTCCCTCGCACCTCCAGAGCGGGACTCTCGCCTCTCCTGAGGTTCGAGAAGAGGCCCCAAGGGGCCAGTTCCGGCCGCAAGACCAAAGGTCCCCGAGGAACCCCCATCGGCAAGCGAGTCCAGTTCCCTGGACGTGAGGCGAGGGGAAGCCCAGCAGCCCCTGGCGATGTCAAAGGAGGCCTGGACTTCTCAGAGGCAACAAGAGAGGCTCCCCGAGGCGCCACGCCCCCGATTCAGAGAGGCCACCCCCGCTTCCCCCTGCGCCGCGCGGAAAAAAAGCACGACCTTCGCCCCTGCATTCGAGGGGAAGCCCGATTGCCCTTGGCTGTGACCGGAGAGAAAAGCTGAGTCCCCTCGACTCCCTGGAGGCCACCCCACAGGTGCCAGTTATACCTGTCCCCTCCCCCCCTCCGGGGACCCCCGAGGGTCCTAGCTCCATGCCTGACGCGGACCCAGGGCGCTGCAGCGCCTCCTGGCGAATCCCGAGGCTGCTCGGGCCCCTGTCCGCTCGAAAGGAGGCATGGCGACCCCGCTGGGCTAACGGGGGAGACGGGCCGGGGTACCCGCCGCAACTCGAGAATGCACCGCCGCAAGTCGAGAACACCCCCGTGAGGCCACGCCCATAGAGGGAGGAGGCGCTTTTCCCTTGCAGGGCATGGAGAGCATGCCCCGGCACCTGTTCCGGCTCCGAACGGGGCTTGACTCCTTGCGGGCGACTCCAGGTGTCCCCCGAGATCCCCGGGCCAACCTGCCAAGAAAGCGGGGCTTCCCGCCACACCGCGAGGGCGTCCCCCGGGCCCCCCTCCTTGCGAGACGGGGCCCTTGGGATCTGCAGCGACGCGAGAGCCGTCCTGCCTTCTCTCTGGCGCTGCAACGGAGGCTGGACTCCCTCTAGGCGCCCCCAGAGGTTCCCTGGGATACCCGTGTCCACAGGCGAGCGGAACCCTGAGTCTCCAGAGGCCGCTCGCGAGGGGCCCCCCGTCGCCGTCGGCCCCTCCTCTCGAAAGGGGGGTCCAATCCCCTTCCTGAATGCCATCGCAATCCCTACATTCCCTCGCACCTCCAGAGCGGGACTCTCGCCTCTCCTGAGGTTCGAGAAGAGGCCCCAAGGGGCCAGTTCCGGCCGCAAGACCAAAGGTCCCCGAGGAACCCCCATCGGCAAGCGAGTCCAGTTCCCTGGACGTGAGGCGAGGGGAAGCCCAGCAGCCCCTGGCGATGTCAAAGGAGGCCTGGACTTCTCAGAGGCAACAAGAGAGGCTCCCCGAGGCGCCACGCCCCCGATTCAGAGAGGCCACCCCCGCTTCCCCCTGCGCCGCGCGGAAAAAGCACGACCTTCGCCCCTGCATTCGAGGGGAAGCCCGATTGCCCTTGGCTGTGACCGGAGAGAAAGGCTGAGTCCCCTCGACTCCCTGGAGGCCACCCCACAGGTGCCAGTTATACCTGTCCCCTCCCCCCCTCCGGGGACCCCCGAGGGTCCTAGCTCCATGCCTGACGCGGACCCAGGGCGCTGCAGCGCCTCCTGGCGAATCCCGAGGCTGCTCGGGCCCCTGTCCGCTCGAAAGGAGGCATGGCGACCCCGCTGGGCTAACGGGGGAGACGGGCCGGGGTACCCGCCGCAACTCGAGAATGCACCGCCGCAAGTCGAGAACACCCCCGTGAGGCCACGCCCATAGAGGGAGGAGGCGCTTTTCCCTTGCAGGGCATGGAGAGCATGCCCCGGCACCTGTTCCGGCTCCGAACGGGGCTTGACTCCTTGCGGGCGACTCCAGGTGTCCCCCGAGATCCCCGGGCCAACCTGCCAAGAAAGCGGGGCTTCCCGCCACACCGCGAGGGCGTCCCCCGGGCCCCCCTCCTTGCGAGACGGGGCCCTTGGGATCTGCAGCGACGCGAGAGCCGTCCTGCCTTCTCTCTGGCGCTGCAACGGAGGCTGGACTCCCTCTAGGCGCCCCCAGAGGTTCCCTGGGATACCCGTGTCCACAGGCGAGCGGAACCCTGAGTCTCCAGAGGCCGCTCGCGAGGGGCCCCCCGTCGCCGTCGGCCCCTCCTCTCGAAAGGGGGGTCCAATCCCCTTCCTGAATGCCATCGCAATCCCTACATTCCCTCGCACCTCCAGAGCGGGACTCTCGCCTCTCCTGAGGTTCGAGAAGAGGCCCCAAGGGGCCAGTTCCGGCCGCAAGACCAAAGGTCCCCGAGGAACCCCCATCGGCAAGCGAGTCCAGTTCCCTGGACGTGAGGCGAGGGGAAGCCCAGCAGCCCCTGGCGATGTCAAAGGAGGCCTGGACTTCTCAGAGGCAACAAGAGAGGCTCCCCGAGGCGCCACGCCCCCGATTCAGAGAGGCCACCCCCGCTTCCCCCTGCGCCGCGCGGAAAAAGCACGACCTTCGCCCCTGCATTCGAGGGGAAGCCCGATTGCCCTTGGCTGTGACCCCGGAGAGAAAGGCTGAGTCCCCTCGACTCCCTGGAGGCCACCCCACAGGTGCCAGTTATACCTGTCCCCTCCCCCCCTCCGGGGACCCCCGAGGGTCCTAGCTCCATGCCTGACGCGGACCCAGGGCGCTGCAGCGCCTCCTGGCGAATCCCGAGGCTGCTCGGGCCCCTGTCCGCTCGAAAGGAGGCATGGCGACCCCGCTGGGCTAACGGGGGAGACGGGCCGGGGTACCCGCCGCAACTCGAGAATGCACCGCCGCAAGTCGAGAACACCCCCGTGAGGCCACGCCCATAGAGGGAGGAGGCGCTTTTCCCTTGCAGGGCATGGAGAGCATGCCCCGGCACCTGTTCCGGCTCCGAACGGGGCTTGACTCCTTGCGGGCGACTCCAGGTGTCCCCCGAGATCCCCGGGCCAACCTGCCAAGAAAGCGGGGCTTCCCGCCACACCGCGAGGGGGCGTCCCCCGGGCCCCCCTCCTTGCGAGACGGGGCCCTTGGGATCTGCAGCGACGCGAGAGCCGTCCTGCCTTCTCTCTGGCGCTGCAACGGAGGCTGGACTCCCTCTAGGCGCCCCCCCCCAGGTTCCCTGGGATACCCGTGTCCACAGGCGAGCGGAACCCTGAGTCTCCAGAGGCCGCTCGCGAGGGGCCCCCCCGTCGCCGTCGGCCCCTCCTCTCGAAAGGGGGGTCCAATCCCCTTCCTGAATGCCATCGCAATCCCTACATTCCCTCGCACCTCCAGAGCGGGACTCTCGCCTCTCCTGAGGTTCGAGAAGAGGCCCCAAGGGGCCAGTTCCGGCCGCAAGACCAAAGGTCCCCGAGGAACCCCCATCGGCAAGCGAGTCCAGTTCCCTGGACGTGAGGCGAGGGGAAGCCCAGCAGCCCCTGGCGATGTCAAAGGAGGCCTGGACTTCTCAGAGGCAACAAGAGAGGCTCCCCGAGGCGCCACGCCCCCGATTCAGAGAGGCCACCCCCGCTTCCCCCTGCGCCGCGCGGAAAAGCACGACTTCGCCCCTGCATTCGAGGGGAAGCCCGATTGCCCTTGGCTGTGACCGGAGAGAAAGGCTGAGTCCCCTCGACTCCCTGGAGGCCACCCCACAGGTGCCAGTTATACCTGTCCCCTCCCCCCCCCCGGGGACCCCCGAGGGTCCTAGCTCCATGCCTGACGCGGACCCAGGGCGCTGCAGCGCCTCCTGGCGAATCCCGAGGCTGCTCGGGCCCCTGTGTCCGCTCGAAAGGAGGCATGGCGACCCCGCTGGGATAACGGGGGAGACGGGCCGGGGTACCCGCCGCAACTCGAGAATGCACCGCCGCAAGTCGAGAACACCCCCGTGAGGCCACGCCCATAGAGGGAGGAGGCGCTTTTCCCTTGCAGGGCATGGAGAGCATGCCCCGGCACCTGTTCCGGCTCCGAACGGGGCTTGACTCCTTGCGGGCGACTCCAGGTGTCCCCCGAGATCCCCGGGCCAACCTGCCAAGAAAGCGGGGCTTCCCGCCACACCGCGAGGGCGTCCCCCGGGCCCCCCTCCTTGCGAGACGGGGCCCTTGGGATCTGCAGCGACGCGAGAGCCGTCCTGCCTTCTCTCTGGCGCTGCAACGGAGGCTGGACTCCCTCTAGGCGCCCCCAGAGGTTCCCTGGGATACCCGTGTCCCCAGGCGAGCGGAACCCTGAGTCTCCAGAGGCCGCTCGCGAGGGGCCCCCCGTCGCCGTCGGCCCCTCCTCTCGAAAGGGGGGTCCAATCCCCTTCCTGAATGCCATCGCAATCCCTACATTCCCTCGCACCTCCAGAGCGGGACTCTCGCCTCTCCTGAGGTTCGAGAAGAGGCCCCAAGGGGCCAGTTCCGGCCGCAAGACCAAAGGTCCCCGAGGAACCCCCATCGGCAAGCGAGTCCAGTTCCCTGGACGTGAGGCGAGGGGAAGCCCAGCAGCCCCTGGCGATGTCAAAGGAGGCCTGGACTTCTCAGAGGCAACAAGAGAGGCTCCCCGAGGCGCCACGCCCCCGATTCAGAGAGGCCACCCCCGCTTCCCCCTGCGCCGCGCGGAAAAGCACGACCTTCGCCCCTGCATTCGAGGGGAAGCCCGATTGCCCTTGGCTGTGACCGGAGAGAAAGGCTGAGTCCCCTCGACTCCCTGGAGGCCACCCCACAGGTGCCAGTTATACCTGTCCCCTCCCCCCCTCCGGGGACCCCCGAGGGTCCTAGCTCCATGCCTGACGCGGACCCAGGGCGCTGCAGCGCCTCCTGGCGAATCCCGAGGCTGCTCGGGCCCCTGTCCGCTCGAAAGGAGGCATGGCGACCCCGCTGGGCTAACGGGGGAGACGGGCCGGGGTACCCGCCGCAACTCGAGAATGCACCGCCGCAAGTCGAGAACACACCCCGTGAGGCCACGCCCATAGAGGGAGGAGGCGCTTTTCCCTTGCAGGGCATGGAGAGCATGCCCCGGCACCTGTTCCGGCTCCGAACGGGGCTTGACTCCTTGCGGGCGACTCCAGGTGTCCCCCGAGATCCCCGGGCCAACCTGCCAAGAAAGCGGGGCTTCCCGCCACACCGCGAGGGCGTCCCCCGGGCCCCCCCCTTGCGAGACGGGGCCCTTGGGATCTGCAGCGACGCGAGAGCCGTCCTGCCTTCTCTCTGGCGCTGCAACGGAGGCTGGACTCCCTCTAGGCGCCCCCAGAGGTTCCCTGGGATACCCGTGTCCCCAGGCGAGCGGAACCCTGAGTCTCCAGAGGCCGCTCGCGAGGGGCCCCCCGTCGCCGTCGGCCCCTCCTCTCTCGAAAGGGGGGTCCAATCCCCTTCCTGAATGCCATCGCAATCCCTACATTCCCTCGCACCTCCAGAGCGGGACTCTCGCCTCTCCTGAGGTTCGAGAAGAGGCCCCAAGGGGCCAGTTCCGGCCGCAAGACCAAAGGTCCCCGAGGAACCCCCATCGGCAAGCGAGTCCAGTTCCCTGGACGTGAGGCGAGGGGAAGCCCAGCAGCCCCTGGCGATGTCAAAGGAGGCCTGGACTTCTCAGAGGCAACAAGAGAGGCTCCCCGAGGCGCCACGCCCCCGATTCAGAGAGGCCACCCCCGCTTCCCCCTGCGCCGCGCGGAAAAAAGCACGACCTTCGCCCCTGCATTCGAGGGGAAGCCCGATTGCCCTTGGCTGTGACCGGAGAGAGAAAGGCTGAGTCCCCTCGACTCCCTGGAGGCCACCCCACAGGTGCCAGTTATACCTGTCCCCTCCCCCCCCCCGGGGACCCCCGAGGGTCCTAGCTCCATGCCTGACGCGGACCCAGGGCGCTGCAGCGCCTCCTGGCGAATCCCGAGGCTGCTCGGGCCCCTGTCCGCTCGAAAGGAGGCATGGCGACCCCGCTGGGCTAACGGGGGAGACGGGCCGGGGTACCCGCCGCAACTCGAGAATGCACCGCCGCAAGTCGAGAACACCCCCCCCCCGAGGCCACGCCCATAGAGGGAGGAGGCGCTTTTCCCTTGCAGGGCATGGAGAGCATGCCCCGGCACCTGATCCGGCGCCGAACGGGGCTTGACTCCTTGCGGGCGACTCCAGGTGTCCCCCGAGATCCCCGGGCCAACCTGCCAAGAAAGCGGGGCTACCCGCCACACCGCGAGGGCGTCCCCCGGGCCCCCCCTCCTTGCGAGACGGGGCCCTTGGGATCTGCAGCGACGCGAGAGCCGTCCTGCCTTCTCTCTGGCGCTGCAACGGAGGCTGGACTCCCTCTAGGCGCCCCCAGAGGTTCCCTGGGATACCCGTGTCCACAGGCGAGCGGAACCCTGAGTCTCCAGAGGCCGCTCGCGAGGGGCCCCCCGTCGCCGTCGGCCCCTCCTCTCGAAAGGGGGGGGGGAATCCCCTTCCTGAATGCCATCGCAATCCCTACATTCCCTCGCACCTCCAGAGCGGGACTCTCGCCTCTCCTGAGGTTCGAGAAGAGGCCCCAAGGGGCCAGTTCCGGGGGCCAGCCCGTTCCGCCGCAAGACCAAAGGTCCCCGAGGAACCCCCATCGGCAAGCGAGTCCAGTTCCCTGGACGTGAGGCGAGGGGAAGCCCAGCAGCCCCTGGCGATGTCAAAGGAGGCCTGGACTTCTCAGAGGCAACAAGAGAGGCTCCCCGAGGCGCCACGCCCCCGATTCAGAGAGGCCACCCCCCCCTTCCCCCTGCGCCGCGCGGAAAAAAACGACCTTCGCCCCTGCATTCGAGGGGAAGCCCGATTGCCCTTGGCTGTGACCGGAGAGAAAGGGCTGAGTCCCCTCGACTCCCTGGAGGCCACCCCACAGGTGCCAGTTATACCTGTCCCCTCCCCCCCTCCGGGGACCCCCGAGGGTCCTAGCTCCATGCCTGACGCGGACCCAGGGCGCTGCAGCGCCTCCTGGCGAATCCCGAGGCTGCTCGGGCCCCTGTCCGCTCGAAAGGAGGCATGGCGACCCCGCTGGGCTAACGGGGGAGACGGGCCGGGGTACCCGCCGCAACTCGAGAATGCACCGCCGCAAGTCGAGAACACCCCCGTGAGGCCACGCCCATAGAGGGAGGAGGCGCTTTTCCCTTGCAGGGCATGGAGAGCATGCCCCGGCACCTGTTCCGGCTCCGAACGGGGCTTGACTCCTTGCGGGCGACTCCAGGTGTCCCCCGAGATCCCCGGGCCAACCTGCCAAGAAAGCGGGGCTTCCCGCCACACCGCGAGGGCGTCCCCCGGGCCCCCCTCCTTGCGAGACGGGGCCCTTGGGATCTGCAGCGACGCGAGAGCCGTCCTGCCTTCTCTCTGGCGCTGCAACGGAGGCTGGACTCCCTCTAGGCGCCCCCAGAGGTTCCCTGGGATACCCGTGTCCCCAGGCGAGCGGAACCCTGAGTCTCCAGAGGCCGCTCGCGAGGGGCCCCCCCCCGTCGCCGTCGGCCCCTCCTCTCGAAAGGGGGGTCCAATCCCCTTCCTGAATGCCATCGCAATCCCTACATTCCCTCGCACCTCCAGAGCGGGACTCTCGCCTCTCCTGAGGTTCGAGAAGAGGCCCCAAGGGGCCAGTTCCGGCCGCAAGACCAAAGGTCCCCGAGGAACCCCCATCGGCAAGCGAGTCCAGTTCCCTGGACGTGAGGCGAGGGGAAGCCCAGCAGCCCCTGGCGATGTCAAAGGAGGCCTGGACTTCTCAGAGGCAACAAGAGAGGCTCCCCCCGAGGCGCCACGCCCCCGATTCAGAGAGGCCACCCCCGCTTCCCCCTGCGCCGCGCGCGCGCGCGGCACGACCTTCGCCCCTGCATTCGAGGGGAAGCCCGATTGCCCTTGGCTGTGACCGGAGAGAAAGGCTGAGTCCCCTCGACTCCCTGGAGGCCACCCCCCCTCAGGTGCCAGTTATACCTGTCCCCTCCCCCCCTCCCCCTCCCCCCCGAGGGTCCCCGAGGGTCCTAGCTCCATGCCTGACGCGGACCCAGGGCGCTGCAGCGCCTCCTGGCGAATCCCGAGGCTGCTCGGGCCCCTGTCCGCTCGAAAGGAGGCATGGCGACCCCGCTGGGCTAACGGGGGAGACGGGCCGGGGGGTACGCCGCAACTCGAGAATGCACCGCCGCAAGTCGAGAACACCCCCGTGAGGCCACGCCCATAGAGGGAGGAGGCGCTTTTTCCCTTGCAGGGCATGGAGAGCATGCCCCGGCACCTGTTCCGGCTCCGAACGGGGCTTGACTCCTTGCGGGCGACTCCAGGTGTCCCCCGAGATCCCCGGGCCAACCTGCCAAGAAAGCGGGGCTTCCCGCCACACCGCGAGGGCGTCCCCCCCCGGGCCCCCCTCCTTGCGAGACGGGGCCCTTGGGATCTGCAGCGACTCGAGAGCCGTCCTGCCTTCTCTCTCTCGCTGCAACGGAGGCTGGACTCCCTCTAGGCGCCCCCGGAGGCTGGAGGTTCCCTGCGCCCCCAGAGGTTCCCCTGGGATACCCGTGTCCACAGGCGAGCGGAACCCTGAGTCTCCAGAGGCCGCTCGCGAGGGGCCCCCCGTCGCCGTCGGCCCCTCCTCTCGAAAGGGGGGGGTCCAATCCCCTTCCTGAATGCCATCGCAATCCCTACATTCCCTCGCACCTCCAGAGCGGGACTCTCGCCTCTCCTGAGGTTCGAGAAGAGAGAAGAAGGGGCCAGTTCCGGCCGCAAGACCAAAGGTCCCCGAGGAACCCCCATCGGCAAGCGAGTCCAGTTCCCTGGACGTGAGGCGAGGGGAGGGGAAGCCCAGCAGCCCTGGCGATGTCAAAGGAGGCCTGGACTTCTCAGAGGCAACAAGAGAGGCTCCCCGAGGCGCCACGCCCCCGATTCAGAGAGGCCACCCCCCGCTTCCCCCTGCGCCGCGCGGAAAAAGCACGACCTTCGCCCCTGCATTCGAGGGGAAGCCCGATTGCCCTTGGCTGTGACCGGAGAGAAAGGCTGAGTCCCCTCGACTCCCTGGAGGCCAGGCCACCCACAGGTGCCAGTTATACCTGTCCCCTCCCCCCCTCCGGGGGACCCCGAGGGTCCTAGCTCCATGCCTGACGCGGACCCAGGGCGCTGCAGCGCCTCCTGGCGAATCCCGAGGCTGCTCGGGCCCCTGTCCGCTCGAAAGGAGGCATGGCGACCCCGCTGGGCTAACGGGGGAGACGGGCCGGGGGGGGGTACCCGCCGCAACTCGAGAATGCACCGCCGCAAGTCGAGAAAGTCGAGAACCCCCCCGTGAGGCCACGCCCATAGAGGGAGGAGGCGCTTTTTTTCCTTGCAGGGCATGGAGAGCATGCCCCGGCACCTGTTCCGGCTCCGAACGGGGCTTGACTCCTTGCGGGCGACTCCAGGTGTCCCCCGAGATCCCCGGGCCAACCTGCCAAGAAAGCGGGGGGCTCCCGCCACACCGCGAGGGCGTCCCCCCCCGCCCCCCCCCTTGCGAGACGGGGCCCTTGGGATCTGCAGCGACGCGAGAGCCGTCCTCCTGCTCTCTCTGGCTGCGCTGCAACGGAGGCTGGACTCCCTCTAGGCGCCCCCAGAGGTTCCCTGGGATACCCGTGTCCACAGGCGAGCGGAACCCTGAGTCTCCAGAGGCCCTCGCGAGGGGCCCCCCCCGCCGTCGGCCCCTCCTCTCGAAAGGGGGGTCCAATCCCCTTCCTGAATGCCATCGCAATCCCTACATTCCCTCGCACCTCCAGAGCGGGACTCTCGCCTCTCCTGAGGTTCGAGAAGAGGCCCCAAGGGGCCAGTTCCGGCCGCAAGACCAAAGGTCCCCGAGGAACCCCCATCGGCAAGCGAGTCCAGTTCCCCCTGGACGTGAGGCGAGGGGAAGCCCAGCAGCCCCTGGCGATGTCAAAGGAGGCCTGGACTTCTCAGAGGCAACAAGAGAGGCTCCCCGAGGCGCCACGCCCCCCCGATTCAGAGAGGCCACCCCCGCTTCCCCCTGCGCCGCGCGGCGCGCGCCGCACGACCTTCGCCCCTGCATTCGAGGGGAAGCCCGATTGCCCTTGCTGTGACCGGAGAGAAAGGCTGAGTCCCCTCGACTCCCTGGAGGCCACCCCACAGGTGCCAGTTATACCTGTCCCCTCCCCCCCTCCGGGGACCCCCGAGGGTCCTAGCTCCATGCCTGACGCGGACCCAGGGCGCTGCAGCGCCTCCTGGCGAATCCCGAGGCTGCTCGGGCCCCTGTCCGCTCGAAAGGAGGCATGGCGACCCCGCTGGGCTAACGGGGGAGACGGGCCGGGGTACCCGCCGCAACTCGAGAATGCACCGCCGCAAGTCGAGAACACCCCCGTGAGGCCACGCCCATAGAGGGAGGAGGCGCTTTTCCCTTGCAGGGCATGGAGAGCATGCCCCGGCACCTGTTCCGGCTCCGAACGGGGCTTGACTCCTTGCGGGCGACTCCAGGTGTCCCCCGAGATCCCCGGGCCAACCTGCCAAGAAAGCGGGGCTTCCCGCCACACCGCGAGGGCGTCCCCCGGGCCCCCCTCCTTGCGAGACGGGGCCCTTGGGATCTGCAGCGACGCGAGAGCCGTCCTGCCTTCTCTCTGGCGCTGCAACGGAGGCTGGACTCCCTCTAGGCGCCCCCAGAGGTTCCCTGGGATACCCGTGTCCCCAGGCGAGCGGAACCCTGAGTCTCCAGAGGCCGCTCGCGAGGGGCCCCCCGTCGCCGTCGGCCCCTCCTCTCGAAAGGGGGGTCCAATCCCCTTCCTGAATGCCATCGCAATCCCTACATTCCCTCGCACCTCCAGAGCGGGACTCTCGCCTCTCCTGAGGTTCGAGAAGAGGCCCCAAGCGGCCAGTTCCGGCCGCAAGACCAAAGGTCCCCGAGGAACCCCCATCGGCAAGCGAGTCCAGTTCCCTGGACGTGAGGCGAGGGGAAGCCCAGCAGCCCCTGGCGATGTCAAAGGAGGCCTGGACTTCTCAGAGGCAACAAGAGAGGCTCCCCGAGGCGCCACGCCCCCGATTCAGAGAGGCCACCCCCGCTTCCCCCTGCGCCGCGCGGAAAAGCACGACCTTCGCCCCTGCATTCGAGGGGAAGCCCGATTGCCCCTGGCTGTGACCGGAGAGAAAGGCTGAGTCCCCTCGACTCCCTGGAGGCCACCCCACAGGTGCCAGTTATACCTGTCCCCTCCCCCCCTCCGGGGACCCCCGAGGGTCCTAGCTCCATGCCTGACGCGGACCCAGGGCGCTGCAGCGCCTCCTGGCGAATCCCGAGGCTGCTCGGGCCCCTGTCCGCTCGAAAGGAGGCATGGCGACCCCGCTGGGCTAACGGGGGAGACGGGCCGGGGTACCCGCCGCAACTCGAGAATGCACCGCCGCAAGTCGAGAACACCCCCGTGAGGCCACGCCCATAGAGGGAGGAGGCGCTTTTCCCTTGCAGGGCATGGAGAGCATGCCCCGGCACCTGTTCCGGCTCCGAACGGGGCTTGACTCCTTGCGGGCGACTCCAGGTGTCCCCCGAGATCCCCGGGCCAACCTGCCAAGAAAGCGGGGCTTCCCGCCACACCGCGAGGGCGTCCCCCGGGCCCCCCTCCTTGCGAGACGGGGCCCTTGGGATCTGCAGCGACGCGAGAGCCGTCCTGCCTTCTCTCTGGCGCTGCAACGGAGGCTGGACTCCCTCTAGGCGCCCCCAGAGGTTCCCTGGGATACCCGTGTCCCCAGGCGAGCGGAACCCTGAGTCTCCAGAGGCCGCTCGCGAGGGGCCCCCCGTCGCCGTCGGCCCCTCCTCTCGAAAGGGGGGGTCCAATCCCCTTCCTGAATGCCATCGCAATCCCTACATTCCCTCGCACCTCCAGAGCGGGACTCTCGCCTCTCCTGAGGTTCGAGAAGAGGCCCCAAGGGGCCAGTTCCGGCCGCAAGACCAAAGGTCCCCGAGGAACCCCCATCGGCAAGCGAGTCCAGTTCCCTGGACGTGAGGCGAGGGGAAGCCCAGCAGCCCCTGGCGATGTCAAAGGAGGCCTGGACTTCTCAGAGGCAACAAGAGAGGCTCCCCGAGGCGCCACCCCCCGATTCAGAGAGGCCACCCCCGCTTCCCCCCTGCGCCGCGCGGAAAAGCACGACCTTCGCCCCTGCATTCGAGGGGAAGCCCGATTGCCCCTGGCTGTGACCGGAGAGAAAGGCTGAGTCCCCTCGACTCCCTGGAGGCCACCCCACAGGTGCCAGTTATACCTGTCCCCTCCCCCCCTCCGGGGACCCCCGAGGGTCCTAGCTCCATGCCTGACGCGGACCCAGGGCGCTGCAGCGCCTCCTGGCGAATCCCGAGGCTGCTCGGGCCCCTGTCCGCTCGAAAGGAGGCATGGCGACCCCGCTGGGGGCTAACGGGGGGGGGAGACGGGCCGGGGTACCCGCCGCAACTCGAGAATGCACCGCCGCAAGTCGAGAACACCCCCCCCCGAGGCCACGCCCATAGAGGGAGGAGGCGCTTTTCCCTTGCAGGGCATGGAGAGCATGCCCCGGCACCTGTTCCGGCTCCGAACGGGGCTTGACTCCTTGCGGGCGACTCCAGGTGTCCCCCGAGATCCCCGGGCCAACCTGCCAAGAAAGCGGGGCTTCCCGCCACACCGCGAGGGCGTCCCCCGGGCCCCCCTCCTTGCGAGACGGGGCCCTTGGGATCTGCAGCGACGCGAGAGCCGTCCTGCCTTCTCTCTGGCGCTGCAACGGAGGCTGGACTCCCTCTAGGCGCCCCCAGAGGTTCCCTGGGATACCCGTGTCCCCAGGCGAGCGGAACCCTGAGTCTCCAGAGGCCGCTCGCGAGGGGCCCCCCGTCGCCGTCGGCCCCTCCTCTCGAAAGGGGGGTCCAATCCCCTTCCTGAATGCCATCGCAATCCCTACATTCCCTCGCACCTCCAGAGCGGGACTCTCGCCTCTCCTGAGGTTCGAGAAGAGGCCCCAAGGGGCCAGTTCCGGCCGCAAGACCAAAGGTCCCCGAGGAACCCCCCATCGGCAAGCGAGTCCAGTTCCCTGGACGTGAGGCGAGGGGAAGCCCAGCAGCCCCCCGATGTCAAAGGAGGAGGCCTGGACTTCTCAGAGGCAACAAGAGAGGCTCCCCGAGGCGCCACGCCCCCGATTCAGAGAGGCCACCCCCCCCTTCCCCCTGCGCCGCGCGGAAAAAAACGACCTTCGCCCCTGCATTCGAGGGGAAGCCCGATTGCCCCTGGCTGTGACCGGAGAGAAAGGCTGAGTCCCCTCGACTCCCTGGAGGCCACCCCACAGGTGCCAGTTATACCTGTCCCCTCCCCCCCCCGGGACCCCCGGGTCCTAGCTCCATGCCTGACGCGGACCCAGGGCGCTGCAGCGCCTCCTGGCGAATCCCGAGGCTGCTCGGGGCCCCTGTCCGCTCGAAAGGAGGCATGGCGACCCCGCTGGGCTAACGGGGGAGACGGGCCGGGGGGGGTACCCGCCGCAACTCGAGAATGCACCGCCGCAAGTCGAGAACACCCCCGTGAGGCCACGCCCATAGAGGGAGGAGGCGCTTTTCCCTTGCAGGGCATGGAGAGCATGCCCCGGCACCTGTTGGCTCCGAACGGGGCTTGACTCCTTGCGGGCGACTCCAGGTGTCCCCCGAGATCCCCGGGCCAACCTGCCAAGAAAGCGGGGCTTCCCGCCACACCGCGAGGGCGTCCCCCGGGCCCCCCCCCTTGCGAGACGGGGCCCTTGGGATCTGCAGCGACGCGAGAGCCGTCCTGCCTTCTCTCTGGCGCTGCAACGGAGGCTGGACTCCCTCTAGGCGCCCCCAGAGGTTCCCTGGGATACCCGTGTCCACAGGCGAGCGGAACCCTGAGTCTCCAGAGGCCGCTCGCGAGGGGCCCCCCGTCGCCGTCGGCCCCCCCTCTCGAAAGGGGGGTCCAATCCCCTTCCTGAATGCCATCGCAATCCCTACATTCCCTCGCACCTCCAGAGCGGGACTCTCGCCTCTCCTGAGGTTCGAGAAGAGGCCCCAAGGGGCCAGTTCCGGCCGCAAGACCAAAGGTCCCCGAGGAACCCCCATCGGCAAGCGAGTCCAGTTCCCCCTGGACGTGAGGCGAGGGGAAGCCCAGCAGCCCCTGGCGATGTCAAAGGAGGCCTGGACTTCTCAGAGGCAACAAGAGAGGCTCCCCGAGGCGCCACGCCCCCGATTCAGAGAGGCCACCCCCGCTTCCCCCTGCGCCGCGCGGAAAAAGCACGACCTTCGCCCCTGCATTCGAGGGGAAGCCCGATTGCCCTTGTGACCCGAGAGAAAGGGCTGAGTCCCCTCGACTCCCTGGAGGCCACCCCACAGGTGCCAGTTATACCTGTCCCCTCCCCCCCTCCGGGGACCCCCGAGGGTCCTAGCTCCATGCCTGACGCGGACCCAGGGCGCTGCAGCGCCTCCTGGCGAATCCCGAGGCTGCTCGGGCCCCTGTCCGCTCGAAAGGAGGCATGGCGACCCCGCTGGGCTAACGGGGGAGACGGGCCGGGGTACCCGCCGCAACTCGAGAATGCACCGCCGCAAGTCGAGAACACCCCCGTGAGGCCACGCCCATAGAGGGAGGAGGCGCTTTTCCCTTGCAGGGCATGGAGAGCATGCCCCGGCACCTGTTCCGGCTCCGAACGGGGCTTGACTCCTTGCGGGCGACTCCAGGTGTCCCCCGAGATCCCCGGGCCAACCTGCCAAGAAAGCGGGGCTTCCCGCCACACCGCGAGGGCGTCCCCCGGGCCCCCCTCCTTGCGAGACGGGGCCCTTGGGATCTGCAGCGACGCGAGAGCCGTCCTGCCTTCTCTCTGGCGCTGCAACGGAGGCTGGACTCCCTCTAGGCGCCCCCAGAGGTTCCCTGGGATACCCGTGTCCCCAGGCGAGCGGAACCCTGAGTCTCCAGAGGCCGCTCGCGAGGGGCCCCCCGTCGCCGTCGGCCCCTCCTCTCGAAAGGGGGGTCCAATCCCCTTCCTGAATGCCATCGCAATCCCTACA
>JAGTYA010000866.1:0-16655 GCA_024291935.2 Okapia johnstoni | reverse complement strand
GCATTTCTTTTTCTTGGGGATGATCTTGATCACTGCCTCCTGTACAATGTCAATAACCTCTATCCGTAGTTCATCAGGCACTCTGTCTATCAGATCTAATCCCTTGAATCTATTTCTCACTTCCACTGGATAGTCGTAAGGGATTTTATTTAGCTCATACCTGAATGGTCTAGTGGTTTTCCCTACTTTCTTCAATTTATTACCTTTGCTTTCAAATTGAATACAGACAGATACCTATAATATGCCGTCCAAGTGCAGAAAAGACTAGTCTTCAGTGACATGAAAAGGAGGCCAAGTCCAAAGAATTTTCTAGAGGTTCAGACTCAGAAAATCTCTGATGCTGATTAGGAGCTAACTGGGCAGTTGTCCATCCTTTTAGTCGTTGTGGACGTTCCTTCATATTTCTTTGAATCTCATTTTGAGGTGCGGAGAAGGAAATGGCAACCCACTCCAGTATTCTTTCCTGGAAAATCCTATGGACAGAGGAGCCTGGTAGGCTGCAGTCCATGGGTTCGCTAAGGGTCGGACACGACTGAGCGACTTCACTTTCACTTTTCGCTTTCGTGCATTGGAGAAGGAAATGGCAACCCACTCCAGTGTTCTTGCCTGGAGAATCCCAGGGACGGGGGAGCCTGGTGGGCTGCCGTCTGTGGGGTCGCACAGAGTCGGACACGACTGAAGTGACTTAGCAGCAGTAGCATTTTGAGGTGAGGGGGTTAGGGAAGCTTCATTTTTTTTTGATAAAAATCCTGTTGAGAGTTTGAGGTGCTCGGTGTGTGAGGAGGAACCCTCATGAAAATGGTCTGGCCTCTTGCCGCCTCCCACATCGCAGACCCAGGGGATGGAAAGGGGTCAGACCAGCAAGAATGAATCACAGACCACCATGGCCACTGTCCACACCGTGAGGCTGGGTGTGCCACTGGAAAGGTCTCCAAATAGCAGCGGTGTGGACGGTATGAATCTGCCCAGCTGGCAGCTCAGCAGGCACACTGCTGTCCAGGGCCGTAGCGTGACCTTCAGTCTCCCTGGACGTATCACACCTTTTGAGTGTTCATGTCCCTTTCATATTTTTTCCTAGAGAAGAACAGTAGATGAAATTGTAACAGATGCGAGAGGCATTAGTGATAAAAATATATAAGACCCTTGTAATTTGCGTTCCTTTGAGTTTGTAACTGGCCTGGACTTTCCTAGCTTGATGCTGTTCCGTTGTTCCAGGTTGATGCAATGTGCAAGACGCTTTATGATGAAGACCCAGGGGAGTAGTCTAGCCATGCATTTCATCATCTCAAATGGAATAGCGTTCAGTGATATCAGGAACTCGTCTTTTTTTTATCAAACAAGCATATCATTGCACAACATCTCACCTCTTGCTAGTGCTTTATATTTGTAAACATCTCGTTGCCTTCTCTCCCTCCCATCCTGCAACTCCTGTTGGTCGGCAGATGGTTCTGTGAGGGGAGTGAGCTACACAGCAGCCCCGACATCCAGATCCTCTGGGACGGGGGCGACCTGCACACCCTGGTCATTGCCGAGGCCTTTGAGGACGACACGGGGCGCTACACCTGCCTGGCCGCGAGCCCCAGCGGCTCCGACAGCACGTCCGCCGAGGTGTTCGTCGAAGGTACCCAGTTGTGCAGGGGTGGGTGGGTGGGGGACCATCACTTCTTATGAACGTGGCTTTCCAACTTGGTGAATCAAACCTCAGTTGTCCCAGAAGCTTTGTGGGTAAATTGTTCTGACACTGGGCATACATCCATGATGTCTGATGTCAGTATTTGTTCCTTTTCATTTAAAACATTTCAGCTACGTGAACTTAAATTGATAACCCTAAATATCTGACTTATTTTTAGTTTCTCTGGTAGATAAAGAATGGGAACGTGCTGAAGTACTAGGTCTGTCAACCCAAGTTCAGCTCTAAAGACTTAGGATATCATTCATGGGAAAGTGAAATGATTGAGTATTTTTGACTATTCTTTTTTTCTTTTTTTTTAATAAATTTATTTATTTTAGTTGGGGGGTAATTACTTTACAATATTGTAGTGGTTTTTGCCGTCCATTGACGTGAATCAGCCATGGGTTTCCATGTGTTCCCCATCCTGAACCCCCCTCCCCCCTCCCTCCCCATCCCATCCCTCTGGGTCATCCGACTATTCTTGTTTTAATTCATTCTGGACCTCTTTCAGGGTCTGACCCTGGATGCCATGGTCTCTAACTTGATTTCACTGAATGTGGTCTTTAGCATGGCAGCCCCCCACACTGCAGTCCTGTCTGCCTGTGGGGTCCCTGCATGAGCTACGTAACATGGGGCAACACCCCCAGTTACACCTGCCACGTGTGGTCGCAGGTCTGGCTTCAGATCCCGGTGCTGATGGGAGGAGCGGTCTGGGTGGAACCAGATTAAAGAGCCTCCTGGAAAGTGCTGTAGGAAACTGGCTCCTTGCCCACATGAAATCAGGGCGATAACTTTTTTGAAGCCTGATTTTGTTGTATTTTTCCCTCTTAAGAATAATGACATGGGATGGGAGAAAATTTCACACAAACTCTTGGGCTCTTCTGACTGAATGGAAAGGATGGTTCTGCATTCCTTACGCCATGAGACTTGGGGCATCTCTGTTCTGAGACTAGGCTCAGTTCTGTAATATAGGATCCTCGAGGAAGACCAAGGCTGCTCTCCATTGTGTTTTACAGAAACCAGCGGCTCCTGAAGGATCTCGGAGGAGAAGATGGCTGCTGGCTGCAACAGACGCCACTGAAAGTGAGTGTTTTTTCCCTGGGCAGTGGATCAGGAGTGGAGGGAGGAGCGACAGAATTAGCGTCCTAATTGCTGTCTCCATAGCTGTTAGGGCAACTCAGAGAGGGGACGGCTTGTCCCTGGACCATCAGGACTCGAATTCCCTCCCTGCCCCCTCCTCTCTCTCCCACCCTGCACCCCTCTGTCCTCTCACAGTGGCCCCTAACACCCCCCTGTCCTTCCCTCCGCCACCATCCTCTCTCCTCCCTGGTTGCTCAGGGCCAGGTTGACCCACCCTGAGACATCTGAGAGGTTGTGCTGTCCAGCAGGGCACCCACTGGCCCAGGGAGGCTGTGGAGCACCTGTCCATGCGTGCTCAGTGGCTTTAATCGTGTCCACCTCTTTGCAACCCCATGGACTGTAGCCTGCCAGGCTCCTCAGTCCACGGGATGCTCCAGGCAAGAAGACTGGAGTGGGTTACCATGCCCTCCTCTAGGGATCATTCCAACCCAGGGATCGAAGCCACATCTCTTAGATCTCCTGCATTAGCAGGGCCACCAACTGCCCCAGGCTGACCTCACGCTGCTCCCACTGCTGTCGCCTGACCTCAGCCGGCCACACCCCTTCTGGCAGAAGTTCCTCCTCCTCCCTTGATTCCGGCCCTGGGCTCCGATTGGTCACCGCCCCAGTCCTGAGCCAATGACGGTGGCCAGGGAGGATGGAACACACGGATTGGCCAGGTCCGGGTCATGTGACCATACTCCAGGACACGGGTGAGCTGCTCACCCTGTGTCAGCGGTGGAGACGGTGCCACACCCCAAGAGCAGGGCTGAGGGGCCGGTCGCCGTGTCCGTGTGCTCAGTGTCCTGGGACGTGCCTGCGCGTCCTCTCGACACACCGCTTTGTCCTCTGCAGACAGAAGATTCATGACACACCTCTTCGCTTCGCCGCCGCTGTTGCACGCCCCCACATTCAAGGGAGCAAGGCCTCCGGTTTGAAGGTAAGTTTGGAGATCCTCTCTTAACCTCCGGGCTTGTTTCTTGTATCATGTTAGAAGAATTGATTCAGTCTGAAAACCGCCAGGAGGACCACCACATGCTGCTTTGCGTATTCAGGATTCTTAGCTGTTCTGAGTAGAGGGCATGGCCCAGGGGCCTCCCAGAGGCAATGAATTTTGTCCAAGGAAGCACCCGAGAGGCTCAGTCTCTGAATCGCTTTGCTGTACACCTTAGACAAACCAATTATTGTACATCAGCAATCCCTCAATTTAAAGAAAAGATATTGCCTCATCAAAACTTGTTCGAATTTTGTCAAGTTTTTCTTTCAGTTGTTGGTTCTTAGTATGCAGTCTAATTGGTTTGGTGGTGTTTGGTGAGGTCAGGATCCAACTTACCTTCTCATATGGGTACACTACTGTCCCAGTGGGACGATTCCTTTGTCCTTTCTCCTGGAGATGTCCTTTCTGCGTGTACATATTAAGAAGCTTTTTGAAAAATGCCGGGTATCAAGAGCTTCAGGTCTTTGGTAATTGGTACAGCACCCCAGAGGCATGTTTCCACTTCTGTGTCTTCTCTTCGCATTTTACCATTGCCCGTTTCTAGTATACACAAGTGCCCTCAGAGGGCTCTCTGCAGTGAACCGTGTATGTTTCTGTGAGGACAGAGGATGTGAGCACGGAGGAGAGGCTGAGTCCATAGTGAGCATGTGACCGTGCTCAGCAACCCCAGTATTAAGTCTGGCTGAGACTTTCTCAGGCAAGGTCTGTGTTTCTTCCTCTTGGTGTCTGGATACGCAAGAAGATTGTTGGTGGATTGGGACGTGGGTCTCTGGGTCCAGCAGTGTAGAGAGATGCCCATGGCCTGCTTTTCCATGATATTTTCCTCCTGCGGGCTCCGCTGAGCTGGTGTGGAGGTATTCCTGCTAAAGGCTTGAGAGGTAGTCAGTCCTTCTGCTTTTCATGCCCTGCCCTGCCTCGTCCATACTTCTGTGATTTTTTTTTTTTTTTTTATAGCTGATTTTCAATGTTGTTAGCCCTTGTGTCATTCTGACACTCAGGCACCTGTGGTTTAATAGACCTCCAAGTCCCGGGAGCTCTTTGCCTGGTGGAGACATGGAGCGCTCAGGGAGCAGTACCACATCACACTGGAGCCTGGACCAGAGAGAAGGTTCTTGGCAGGAAGGCTCCATCCCTGCTGTCGGGGGTTTTTGGAGTTATCACGTCCGATTGTGCATCCCCCGGGCCCTCGGTGCAGGCCCCACTCTGAGATGTGGAAAGGAGGTGGCTTCCCTCCCTGACACAGAACTAGTATTTTCTGTCCTCGTCCTTGTCCGGTCCCATCTGGCTCCCCGGCTCTACCCTTGACCCTCACCCACAGGATCAGGAGAGAGCCCAGTTCTAGAGGAGTGTCATACAAGGAGAGTCTCCTGGAGACACTCCATCCCCGGGCCTGAGTAAGCACTTCTTTGGAGTTTCACAGCCCTGGGTGTAGATCCTGGGTTTGTGTCCGTTTTACAGTTGAATATGTTGAGCCTCAGATCATTGTGTGATGTGCCCTGGGTCACTCTGCAGGTCCGCGGGTGAGCTGAGCTGAGATTTGAACCCAGACTGTGTGTCTTGGAGGCCGTGACGACACAGGTGTTTCCGCTCCTCGGTTCAGTTTATTTCAGGTTTTTTTTTTTTTTTTTTTTTTTTTTTTTTTGCATTTTGTATATGGGACTTTTCTGTTCTCTTATGCTTCCTCTCCTGCTATATTGCTGAGTTTATTAGTTTTTTATACTTCTTACTTGGTGGCGTTTTTAGGGATTCATATCAATCCTGTCATAATCGAATAGTGACAGTGTAACTTCATCTGCTCCAGTGGGGATGCCGTTGATTTCCTTTTCTGGCCTAGTTCCTCTGGGTGGGACACTTCCGCTACTATGTTGAACAAGATTGGTGAGAGCGGGCATCCTTGTACTATTGCTGATCTTTTAGGAGAATCTTTCACCTCTTTATCACTGAGTTGGATGTCAGCTGTGGGTTTGTCTTAACGTGCCCTTGAGTATGTTCCATGGATAACCACGGTATTGAGAGATGGTATCAGAATTGATGTTACACTTTGTTGCGAGCTCGTTCTGCAATTCTTGAGACGATCACATGACTTGATTCTTCATTTTGCTCATATTGTGTATCACAGTAATTGATGTAGAGATACTAAACCATGCTTGCAGGCACAGAATAAATCCATTTGATCCTAGCGGATGATTCTTTTAATGTATTCTTCAGTTTGGTTTGGTAATATTTTTTTTGAGGATTTTTACATCCATGGACACCAGGGTCAGGGTTCTCTGGTGGTTCATACGGTAAAGAATCTGCCTGCAATGCAGGAGGCCTGGGTTTGACCCCTGGGTCAGGAAGATCCCCTCGAGAAAGGAATGGCTACCCCACTCCAATATTCTTGCCTGGCAGATTCTGTGGACAGGGACCTGGTGGGCTGTAGTCCATGGGTCACACATAACTGGACATGACTGAGTGACTCACACTTACAAGAGTGCTTCTTGACGTTTTTCGTATCTAAAGTTAAGATTTTATCTCAGTCAAAAATTACAGTCAAAGGCAAACATGTCAAAAGTCCAAGAATCCTTAGAATTAAATAATAATAAGACATAACAGATGAAAGCAAGAAGGACTCCACATACTGACTTTGCGTAAGAAGTTTAGCTCTTCAGAGGAATTCGCATGAAGCTGAATTAAAATGCAAGCTTTAGTTTAAAATCTTAACCTTTTTCGGTACTATGTTTCTATTTTGAGACTGAAAGTTTATTATGTATGTATGAGCTATGAAGCAATGCTATGAAGCTATTAAAATCATATTTTCAAAAACGCGAATGACGTTTCTAAGCACTTATACTGGAAAAATAGCTAGGAATAGAAGATGATCCCGTATAGCTTTAAATGAAAGTACATATGTGTTGAATGATAGTTTTCAGATTGTATTTATTTATTTTTATTTGGAGAATATCTGCTTTACAATGTTGGGTTGGTTTTCCTCATGCAACAACACGAATAAACCATAAGTATATTATCCACTCTTTGGTGAGACTGCCTCCCAGTTCCTGGCATCCCACCCTCTAGGTCGTCCCAGAGCACCATGCTGGGCTCCCTGTGTTATCCAGCAACTTCCCACTGGCTAGCTATGTTGCCTATGATAGCGGCTATGTTTCAGTGCTACTTTCTCCATTTGTCCCACCCTCTCCTTCTCCAGCTGCGTTCACAAGTCCTTCCTCCACATCTGTGTATCTATTCCTGCCCTTCAAATAGTCACCAGTACCATTTTACAAGATTGCATGCCTATGCGTTAATATACTCCGGTTTGTTTTTTCTCTTTCTGACTGACGTCCCCCTGTATCACAGTTGCTAGGTTCATCCACCTCAGTGAAACCGACTCGTGTTTGTTCCTTTTCATGGCGGAGTCGTATTCCATTGCACGTATGTTCCACAACTCCGTTTTCCATTGTTCTCTTGGGAGACATCAGGTTGCTTCCGTGCCCTGCCTATGTGAAATAGTGCTGCAATGGACATTGGGTACCTATGTCTTTTTAGAGTTACGGTTTTCTCGGGGTGTATGGCCAGTAGGGGATTGTTGTGTCATCAGTTCAGTTCAGTCGCTCAGTCGTGTCCGACTCTTTGCGACCCCACGAACTGCAGCACGCCAGGCCTCCCTGTCCATCACCAACTCCCGTAGTCTACCCAAACCCATGTCCATCGAGTCGGTGATGCCACCCAACCATCTCATCCTCTGTCGTCCCCTGGTTGTTACACACTTGTAAGCCATTCCTCATCATAGTGGGAATGTCACACTTATTTCACAGGTATCATGAAGTTGAATCTACTTGAAGTAAAATTTCTTTGTCAACATATAGAAGTATTTTCACTAGGTATGTGTGTGTGTGTAGGGCATGGCAACCCACTCCAGTATTCTTGCCTGGAGAATCCCCATGGACAGAGGAGCCCCGCAGGCTACAGTCCACGGGGTCGCAAAGAGTCAGATATGACTGAGTGACTGAAGATACGTATATATATGATACATATGTGTACATATATATATACACACACACACGCACACACACACGCACATACAGAGACATCTACAGTTTTGGGTCCTATCATTTCAAAAGTTTTGAGGGTTTTGAGTATTACCTTCATTTATAAATTAATCTAGGAGGAACTGAGATCTCTCAGATGTTCTATATTTTTCTTATGAAGAGAGGGAGCATTTTAAGTGAAGAGTTTTATAATACCTCACCTCCATGTGTGTTTTTCTGTGGTACATTTCTCATTTTTGTTGAGGCTGTATCTTTGTATTCCAGTGTTCTATAACCTTATGAGTTTATCCAGCTCATAATTCATTATAGAATTTATTGCCTGTTATAATTTTTAACATTCATCCATCCATACATTCACATTTAGGTATTCGTGTTGAACCATTAGAGTTTGATAAGAATACAATCATATATACAATAATGACTCTCTTGTCCACTCCCTTCAAAGATCCTGCATTGGTTTTGTGTTGCTTACGGCTGCATCTGCCAGAATTTCAGAACAATGTTTACTTGGCTCCGTTCTGTAATCTAGGATCCTCGAGGAAGACCAAGGCTGCTCTCCATTGTGTTTTACAGAAACCAGCGGCTCCTGAAGGATCTCGGAGGAGAAGATGGCTGCTGGCTCCAACAGACGCCACTGAAAGTGAGTGTTTTTTCCCTGGGCAGTGGATCAGGAGTGGAGGGAGGAGCGACAGAAGTAGCGTCCTAATTGCTGTCTCCATAGCTGTTAGGGCAACTCAGAGAGGGGACGGCTTGTCCCTGGACCATCAGGACTCGAATTCCCTCCCTGCCCCCTCCTCTCTCTCCCACCCTGCACCCCTCTGTCCTCTCACAGTGGCCCCTAACCCCTCCCTGTCCTTCCCTCCGCCACCATCCTCTCTCCTCCCTGGTTGCTCAGGGCCAGGTTGACCCACCCTGAGACATCTGAGAGGTGGTGCTGTCCAGCAGGGCACCCACTGGCCCAGGGAGGCTGTGGAGCACCTGTCCATGCGTGCTCAGTGGCTTTAATCGTGTCCACCTCTTTGCAACCCCATGGACTGTAGCCTGCCAGGCTCCTCAGTCCATGGGATTCTCCAGGCAAGAATACTGGAGTGGGTTACCATGCCCTCCTCTAGGGATCATTCCAACCCAGGGATCGAAGCCACATCTCTTAGATCTCCTGCCTTAGCAGGGCCACAACTGCCCCAGGCTGACCTCACGCTGCTCCCACTGCTGTCGCCTGACCTCACCCGGCCACACCCCTTCTGGCAGAAGTTCCTCCTCCTCCCTTGATTCCGGCCCTGGGCTCCGATTGGTCACCGCCCCAGTCCTGAGCCAATGACGGTGGCCAGGGAGGATGGAACACACGGATTGGCCAGGTCCGGGTCATGTGACCATACTCCAGGACACGGGTGAGCTGCTCACCCTGTGTCAGCGGTGGAGACGGTGCCACACCCCAAGAGCAGGGCTGAGGGGCCGGTCGCCGTGTCCGTGTGCTCAGTGTCCTGGGACGTGCCTGCGCGTCCTCTCGACACACCGCTTTGTCCTCTGCAGACAGAAGATTCATGACACAGCTCTTCGCTTCGCCGCCGCTGTTGCACGCCCCCACATTCAAGGGAGCAAGGCCTCCGGTTTGAAGGTAAGTTTGGAGATCCTCTCTTAACCTCCGGGCTTGTTTCTTGTATTCAGTCTGAAAACCGCCAGGAGGACCACCACATGCTGCTTTGCGTATTCAGGATTCTTAGCTGTTCTGAGTAGAGGGCATGGCCCAGGGGCCTCCCAGAGGCAATGAATTTTGTCCAAGGAAGCACCCGAGAGGCTCAGTCTCTGAATCGCTTTGCTGTACACCTTAGACAAACCAATTATTGTACATCAGCAATCCCTCAATTTAAAGAAAAGATATTTCCTCATCAAAACTTGTTCGAATTTTGTCAAGTTTTTCTTTCAGTTGTTGGTTCTTAGTATGCAGTCTAATTGGTTTGGTGGTGTTTTGTGAGGTCGGGATCCAACTTACCTTCTCATATGGGTACACTACTGTCCCAATGGGACGATTCCTTTGTCCTTTCTCCTGGAGATGTCCTTTCTGCGTGTACATATTAAGAAGCTTTTTGAAAAATGCCAGGTATCAAGAACTTCAGGTCTTTGGCAATTGGTACAGCACCCCAGAGGCATGTTTCCACTTCTGTGTCTTCTCTTCGCATTTTACCATTGCCCGTTTCTAGTATACACAAGTGCCCTCAGAGGGCTCTCTGCAGTGAACCGTGTATGTTTCTGTGAGGACAGAGGATGTGAGCACGGAGGAGAGGCTGAGTCCATAGTGAGCATGTGACCGTGCTCAGCAACCCCAGTATTAAGTCTGGCTGAGACTTTCTCAGGCAAGGTCTGTGTTTCTTCCTCTTGGTGTCTGGATACGCAAAATGATGTTGGTGGATTGGGACGTGGGTCTCTGGGTCCAGCAGTGTAGAGAGATGCCCATGGCCTGCTTTTCCATGATATTTTCCTCCTGCGGGCTCCGCTGAGCTGGTGTGGAGCTATTCCTGCTAAAGGCTTGAGAGGTAGTCAATCCTTCTGCTTTTCATGCCCTGCCTCGTCCATACTTCTGTGATTTTTTTTTTTTTAATATAGCTGATTTTCAATGTTGTTAGCCCTTGTGTCATTCTGACACTCAGGCACCTGTGGTTTAATAGACCTCCAAGTCCCGGGAGCTCTTTGCCTGGTGGAGACATGGAGCGCTCAGGGAGCAGTACCACATCACACTGGAGCCTGGACCAGAGAGAAGGTTCTTGGCAGGAAGGCTCCATCCCTGCTGTCGGGGGTTTGGAGTTATCAGGTCCGATTGTGCATCCCCCGGGCCCTCGGTGCAGGCCCCACTCTGAGATGTGGAAAGGAGGTGGCTTCCCTCCCTGACACAGAACTAGTATTTTCTGTCCTCGTCCTTGTCCGGTCCCATCTGGCTCCCAGGCTCTACCCTTGACCCTCACCCACAGGATCAGGAGAGCCCAGTTCTAGAGGAGTGTCATACAAGGAGAGTCTCCTGGAGACACTCCATCCCCGGGCCTGAGTAAGCACTTCTTTGGAGTTTCACAGCCCTGGGTGTAGATCCTGGGTTTGTGTCCGTTTTACAGTTGAATATGTTGAGCCTCAGATCATTGTGTGATGTGCCCTGGGTCACTCTGCAGGTCCGCGGGTGAGCTGAGATTTGAACCCAGACTGTGTGTCTTGGAGGCCGTGACGACACAGGTGTTTCCGCTCCTCGGTTCAGTTTATTTCAGGTTTTTTTTTTTTTTTTTTTTTTTTTTTTTGCATTTGTATATGGGACTTTTCTGTTCTCTTATGCTTCCTCTCCTGCTATATTGCTGAGTTTATTAGTTTTAATACTTCTTACTTGGTGGCGTTTTTAGGGATTCATATCAATCCTGTCATAATCGAATAGTGACAGTGTAACTTCATCTGCTCCAATGGGGATGCCGTTGATTTCCTTTTCTGGCCTAGTTCCTCTGGGTGGGACACTTCCGCTACTATGTTGAACAAGATTGGTGAGAGCGGGCATCCTTGTACTATTCCTGATCTTTTAGGAGAATCTTTCACCTCTTTATCACTGAGTTGAACGTCAGCTGTGGGTTTGTCTTAACGTGCCCTTTAGTATGTTCCATGGATAACCACGGTATTGAGAGATGGTATCAGAATTGACGTTACACTTTGTTGCGAGCTCTTTCTGCAATTATTGAGAAGATCACATGACTTGATTCTTCATTTTGCTCATATTGTGTATCACAGTAATTGATGTAGAGATACTAAACCATGCTTGCAGGCACAGAATAAATCCATTTGATCCTAGCGGATGATTCTTTTAATGTATTCTTCCGTTCGATTTGGTAATATTTTTTTTTGAGGGTTTTTACATCCATGTACACCGGGGTCAGGATTCTCTGGTGGTTCATACGGTAAAGAATCTGCCTGCAGTGCAGGAGGCCTGGGTTTGACCCCTGGGTCAGGAAGATCCCCTCGAGAAAGGAATGGCTACCCCACTCCAATATTCTTGCCTGGCAGATTCTGTGGACAGGGACCTGGTGGGCTGTAGTCCATGGGTCACAAATAACTGGACATGACTGAGTGACTCACGCTTACAAGAGTGCTTCTTGACGTTTTTCGTATCTAAAGTTAAGATTTTATCTCAGTCAAAAATTACAGTCAAAGGCAAACATGTCAAAAGTCCAAGAATCCTTAGAATTAAATAATAATAAGACATAACAGATGAAAGCAAGAAGGACTCCACATACTGACTTTGCGTAAGAAGTTTAGCTCTTCAGAGGAATTCTCATGAAGCTGAATTAAAATGCAAGCTTTAGTTTAAAATCTTAACCTTTTTCGGTATTATGTTTCTATTTTGAGACTGAAAGTTTATTATTTATGTATGAGCTATTAAGCAATGCTATGTAGCTATTAAAATCATATTTTCAAAAACGCGAATGACGTCTATAAGCCCTTATGCTGGAAAAATAGCTAGGAATAGAAGATGATCCCGTATAGCTTTAAATGAAAGTACATATGTGTTGAATGATAGTTTTCAGATTGTATTTATTTATTTTTATTTGGAGAATATCTGCTTTACAATGTTGGGTTGGTTTTCCTCATGCAACAACACGAATAAACCATAAGTATATTACCCGCTCTTTGGTGAGACTGCCTCCCAGTTCCTGGCATCCCACCCTCTAGGTCGTCCCAGAGCACCATGCTGGGCTCCCTGTGTTATCCAGCAACTTCCCACTGGCTAGCTATGTTGCCTATGATAGCGGCTATGTTTCAGTGCTACTTTCTCCATTTGTCCCACCCTCTCCTTCTCCAGCTGCCTTCACAAGTCCTTCCTCAACATCTGTGTATCTATTTCTGCCCTTCAAATATTCACCAGTACCATTTTTCAAGATTGCATGCCTATGCATTAATATACTACGTTTGTTTTTCTCTTTCTGACTGACGTCACCCTGTATCACAGTTTCTAGGTTCATCCACCTCAGTGAAACGGACTCGTATTTGTTCCTTTTCATGGCGGAGTCGTATTCCATTGCATGTATGTTCCACAACTTCTTTTTCCATTGTTCTCTTGAGAGACATCAGGTTGCTTCCATGCCCTGCCTATGTGAAATAGTGCTGCAATGGACATTGGGTACCTATGTCTTTTTAGAGTTATGGTTTTCTCGGGGTGTATGGCCAGTAGGGGATTGTTGTGTCATCAGTTCAGTCGCTCAGTCGTGTCCGACTCTTTGCGACCCCGTGAACTGCAGCACGCCAGGCCTCCCTGTCCATCACCAACTCCCGTAGTCTACGCACACCCATGTCCATCGAGTCGGTGATGCCATCCAACCATCTCATCCTCTGTCGTCCCCTTCTCCTCCCGCCCCCAATCCTACCCAGCATCAGGGTCTTTTCCAGTGAGTCAACCCTTCGCATGAGGTGGCCAAACGTATTGGAGTTTCAGCTTCAACATCAGACCTTCCAATGAACACCCATTATTGATCTTTTTAGGATGGATTGATTGGATCTCCTTGCAGTCCAAGGGACTCTCAAGAGTCTTCTCCAACACCACAGTTCAAAAGCATCAATTCTTCGGCACTCAGGTTTCTTCACCGTCCAACTCTCACATCCATACATGACTACTGGAAAAACCACAGCCTTGTCTAGACGGACTTTTGTTGGCAAAGTTATGTCTCTGCTTTTAAATATGCTATCTAGGTTGGCCATAACCTTCCTTCCAAGGAGTAAGCGTCTTTTAATTTCATGGCTGCAATCACCATCAGCAGTGATTCTGGAGCCCAAAAAAATAAAGGCTGACACTGTTTCCACTGTTTCCCCATCTATTTCCCATGAAGTGATGGGACCAGATGCCGTGATCTTAGTTTTCTGAACATTGAGCTTTAAGCCAACTTTTTCACTCTCCTCTTTCACCTTCATCAAGAGGCTCTTTAGTTCTTCTTCACTTTCTGCCATAAGGGTGGTGTCATCCGCATATCTGAGGTTATTGATATTTCTCCCGGCAATCTTGATTCCAGCTTGTGATTCTTCCAGCCCAGCATTTCTCATGATGTGCTCTGCATATAAGTTAAATAAGCAGGGTGACAATATACAGCCTTGACGTACTCCTTTTCCTGTTTGGAACCAGTCTGTTGTTCCATGTCCAGTTCTAACTGTTGCTTCCTGACCTGCATACAGGTTTCTCAAGAGACAGGTCATATTGTTGTGTCATATTGTCGTTTTATTCCTACTTTTTAAAGAAACCTACGTTCCTTCTCCTTAGTGGGTGTATCCATTTCCATGTCTACCAACATTGCAAGAGGGTCCCCTTTTTCCATGTCCTGTCCAGCGATTATTATGTGTAGAATTGTTGATGATGGCCATTCTGACTGGTGTTAGGTGATACCTCATGTAGTTTTGATTAGCATTTCCTTAACAATGAGCGATGTGGAGCATCATACAGTGTCCGTCTTTCTCTATCTGACTGGTTTCACTAAGCATAATGTTCTCTGGGTCTCTCTAATGCTGCAAGTGGCATGATTTCATTGCTGTTTATGGCTGAGCAATGTTCCATATGCATACCACATACACATTCCACATCTTCTTTATCCACTCCTCCGTGGACACTTAGGTTGCTTCCACGTCCTGACTATTGTGAACACTGGGGTGCACGTGTCGTTTTTTGAATTATGCCATCATCATAAAGCCTGAAATACTCAGCACCTGTAGGTCATTCCTGTCACCTGGCTGCTGCATCCCTAGGGACCGCCTGTGGCTGTGCCACAGACAGGCGAGCAGAACTGAGGCTCAGTTCCCTTCTGCACTCCTGATGGGAACAGGAATGGTGCAGCGTCTACGGAGAACAGCATGGACGCTCCTCAGAAAACTAAACGTATAGCTACCATATGAACCTGCGATCCCACTCCTGGGCATATATCTGGAGAAAAACATAAAGGTACACCACTATAGTTTAAAATTTAGTTGAAAAGTATAAATTTGTTGACAGCCACATATTACCAAACTAGGGCTAGGAAAATTTCGAACTCAATCTAAATTTCCTTATATTGACTAAAAACAAAACAAAACAAAATCGGATTCACAAGTAATCCACCCTCTTTAATCTCTAGACCCAAGTGGAGTCACTTCATAAAATCTATGACTGTTTCGTTATAGGTTGCTCCAAGATATTAAGTAGAGTTCCCTGTGCTATACAGTAAACCGTTGTTGTTTATCTGTGTTTATTTACAGTGGTATCTATCTGTTAATCCCAAACTCCTAATTTATCCCCCGCACCTTTCCCCTGTGATACCATATGTTTGTTTTGTATGTCTGTGAGTCTCTTTCTGTTTTCTATGTAGATTCATCTGTATTACTTTTAAGGATTCTGTGTTTAAGTGATATCATACGGTATTTCTCTTTCTCTGTTACTTCATTTGGTATGATAATATCTCTAAGTCCATCCATGTTGTTCCAAATGGCATTGTTTCATTTTTTTTATGGCTGAGCAATATTCCCTTGTACATATGTACGTATCACATCTTCTTTATCCATCCTTCTGTCATTGGACATTTAGCTTGTCTTAGATATAAAAGTCACGTCTTGGCTATTGTATGCTGCTATGGACACTGGGATGCACGTAGCTTTTCAAATTATTGTTTTCTCCAGATGTATGCCCAGGAGTGGGATTACTGGATCATATGATAACTGTTTTTTTGTAAGGAATCTCCATACTGCTCTGCATAGTGGCTGTGCCAATTTGTATTCCGGAATATTACTTCAGGTGAATTTGCCTCCTCTAGGAACCACTGTCAGCTTGCCCAGCCCTTCAGCTGGGGCAGACCTCCCCAGCCCAGGGGCATCTTGGGTCCCAGGTTCCACTGCACTGGGGAGAACTGCTTTGGGTCAGGGTCTGGCGTGACCGCATCCCTTACGCTGACCAGTGTGTCAGCGGTGTTCCAAGGCTCCTCTCGTGTGTCTCGGGACTAGTGTCAGCAGCTCGTCTAACGTAAAGTATCAAATAGTAAGAAGTATTTGTGGAATGTGCCCAGAACTGTACCTTATTCAGCAGCTAAGAGAGTAATTTCCTCTCATCTTTCTAATTCATGTTAATACAAATCAATGGTTACCATACAGGAAATCTATCAGCTCTCCCACAGGAAGGGAAAGCTAGCCTTGTCCAGGTGGAAGAAGTCATTCTGAACGTGAGCAGTGGGGGAGGTCAGGAAGCCATCCCCAAGGTCCAGCAGGCTGACTGGGGGGCCGCCAGAGGAAGAAATGAAGGAAAAGGGAAATGGAGGCAGTTTGTCGGTGTTTTTTTTCCCTGTTAAGTGTACCCTAATGGGATTTTTTTTCCTCCTTTTTATTTACAGGCAGAGTGGACTTCTGTGAATGCAGTTCCTGTTCTGTATCAGACCCTGGCTGGACCCGGTCCCTGACTCCAGGAGGTGAAGGCTGAGGGGCGGGAGGTAAGGTCAGTCTGCACACCTGGCGGGGAGGGAGGGGCAGAGAGCCAGGCCTGTGCGCCGGCAGCAGAGGATATGGTGTCGCAGTCTTGGGGGGGTGTGTCTGGGGTGGCCTGAGTGTGTAGGTCCCGGGGAGAGTGCACGGAGCCCTGGCCGCACAGTTTGCAGACCTGCAGGGCCTCCTCTTGATGCAGTGGGCAGAGCAGGAGGTGGCCAGCCCAGCTTGAGGGTCAGAGTGCAGATGCTGCGGACTTGGCGAGAGGGGTGGGAGGATGGATTGAATTCGGTGCACAGATGGGTATTTTGGGCGGGGATCAAGATTAATGCTCTGGTATTAAAGCGAGACAGTAGAGTTTTAGGTTTGGACTCCTCCTGCCTTCAGTGTAGGGATA
>JAGTYA010000865.1:0-16659 GCA_024291935.2 Okapia johnstoni | reverse complement strand
AAGGTCGTGCTTTTCCGCGCAGGCGCAGGGGGAAGCGGGGGTGGCCTCTCTGAATCGGGGGCGTGGCGCGCCTCGGGGAGCCTCTCTTGTTGCCTCTGAGAAGTCCAGGCCTCCTTTGACATCGCCAGGGGCTGCTGGGCTTCCCCTCGCCTCACGTCCAGGGAACTGGACTCGCTTGCCGATGGGGGTTCCTCGGGGACCTTTGGTCTTGCGGCCGGAACTGGCCCCTTGGGGCCTCTTCTCGAACCTCAGGGAGAGGCGAGAGTCCCGCTCTGGAGGTGCGAGGGAATGTAGGGATTGCGATGGCATTCAGGAAGGGGATTGGACCCCCCTTTCGAGAGGAGGGGCCGACGGCGACGGGGGGGGGGCCTCGCGAGCGGCCTCTGGAGACTCAGGGTTCCGCTCGCCTGTGGACACGGGTATCCCAGGGAACCTCTGGGGGCGCCTAGAGGGAGTCCAGCCTCCGTTGCAGCGCCAGAGAGAAGGCAGGACGGCTCTCGCGTCGCTGCAGATCCCAAGGGCCCCGTCTCGCAAGGAGGGGGGCCCGGGGGACGCCCTCGCGGTGTGGCGGGAAGCCCCGCTTTCTTGGCAGGTTGGCCCGGGGATCTCGGGGGACACCTGGAGTCGCCCGCAAGGAGTCAAGCCCCGTTCGGAGCCGGAACAGGTGCCGGGGCATGCTCTCCATGCCCTGCAAGGGAAAAGCGCCTCCTCCCTCTATGGGCGTGGCCTCACGGGGGTGTTCTCGACTTGCGGCGGTGCATTCTCGAGTTGCGGCGGGTACCCCGGCCCGTCTCCCCCGTTAGCCCAGCGGGGTCGCCATGCCTCCTTTCGAGCGGACAGGGGCCCGAGCAGCCTCGGGATTCGCCAGGAGGCGCTGCAGCGCCCTGGGTCCGCGTCAGGCATGGAGCTAGGACCCTCGGGGGTCCCCGGAGGGGGGGAGGGGACAGGTATAACTGGCACCTGTGGGGTGGCCTCCAGGGAGTCGAGGGGACTCAGCCTTTCTCTCCGGTCACAGCCAAGGGCAATCGGGCTTCCCCTCGAATGCAGGGGCGAAGGTCGTGCTTTTCCGCGCGGCGCAGGGGGAAGCGGGGGTGGCCTCTCTGAATCGGGGGCGTGGCGCCTCGGGGAGCCTCTCTTGTTGCCTCTGAGAAGTCCAGGCCTCCTTTGACATCGCCAGGGGCTGCTGGGCTTCCCCTCGCCTCACGTCCAGGGAACTGGACTCGCTTGCCGATGGGGGTTCCTCGGGGACCTTTGGTCTTGCGGCCGGAACTGGCCCCTTGGGGCCTCTTCTCGAACCTCAGGAGAGGCGAGAGTCCCGCTCTGGAGGTGCGAGGGAATGTAGGGATTGCGATGGCATTCAGGAAGGGGATTGGACCCCCCTTTCGAGAGGAGGGGCCGACGGCGACGGGGGGCCCCTCGCGAGCGGCCTCTGGAGACTCAGGGTTCCGCTCGCCTGTGGACACGGGTATCCCAGGGAACCTCTGGGGGCGCCTAGAGGGAGTCCAGCCTCCGTTGCAGCGCCAGAGAGAAGGCAGGACGGCTCTCGCGTCGCTGCAGATCCCAAGGGCCCCGTCTCGCAAGGAGGGGGGCCCGGGGGACGCCCTCGCGGTGTGGCGGGAAGCCCCGCTTTCTTGGCAGGTTGGCCCGGGGATCTCGGGGGACACCTGGAGTCGCCCGCAAGGAGTCAAGCCCCGTTCGGAGCCGGAACAGGTGCCGGGGCATGCTCTCCATGCCCTGCAAGGGAAAAGCGCCTCCTCCCTCTATGGGCGTGGCCTCACGGGGGTGTTCTCGACTTGCGGCGGTGCATTCTCGAGTTGCGGCGGGTACCCCGGCCCGTCTCCCCCGTTAGCCCAGCGGGGTCGCCATGCCTCCTTTCGAGCGGACAGGGGCCCGAGCAGCCTCGGGATTCGCCAGGAGGCGCTGCAGCGCCCTGGGTCCGCGTCAGGCATGGAGCTAGGACCCTCGGGGGTCCCCGGAGGGGGGGAGGGGACAGGTATAACTGGCACCTGTGGGGTGGCCTCCAGGGAGTCGAGGGGACTCAGCCTTTCTCTCCGGTCACAGCCAAGGGCAATCGGGCTTCCCCTCGAATGCAGGGGCGAAGGTCGTGCTTTTTCCGCGCGGCGCAGGGGGAAGCGGGGGTGGCCTCTCTGAATCGGGGGCGTGGCGCCTCGGGGAGCCTCTCTTGTTGCCTCTGAGAAGTCCAGGCCTCCTTTCACATCGCCAGGGGCTGCTGGGCTTCCCCTCGCCTCACGTCCAGGGAACTGGACTCGCTTGCCGATGGGGGTTCCTCGGGGACCTTTGGTCTTGCGGCCGGAACTGGCCCCTTGGGGCCTCTTCTCGAACCTCAGGAGAGGCGAGAGTCCCGCTCTGGAGGTGCGAGGGAATGTAGGGATTGCGATGGCATTCAGGAAGGGGATTGGACCCCCCTTTCGAGAGGAGGGGCCGACGGCGACGGGGGGCCCCTCGCGAGCGGCCTCTGGAGACTCAGGGTTCCGCTCGCCTGTGGACACGGGTATCCCAGGGAACCTCTGGGGGCGCCTAGAGGGAGTCCAGCCTCCGTTGCAGCGCCAGAGAGAAGGCAGGACGGCTCTCGCGTCGCTGCAGATCCCAAGGGCCCCGTCTCGCAAGGAGGGGGGCCCGGGGGACGCCCTCGCGGTGTGGCGGGAAGCCCCGCTTTCTTGGCAGGTTGGCCCGGGGATCTCGGGGGACACCTGGAGTCGCCCGCAAGGAGTCAAGCCCCGTTCGGAGCCGGAACAGGTGCCGGGGCATGCTCTCCATGCCCTGCAAGGGAAAAGCGCCCTCCTCCCTCTATGGGCGTGGCCTCACGGGGGTGTTCTCGACTTGCGGCGGTGCATTCTCGAGTTGCGGCGGGTACCCCGGCCCGTCTCCCCCCCCGTTAGCCCAGCGGGGTCGCCATGCCTCCTTTCGAGCGGACAGGGGCCCGAGCAGCCTCGGGATTCGCCAGGAGGCGCTGCAGCGCCCTGGGTCCGCGTCAGGCATGGAGCTAGGACCCTCGGGGGTCCCCGGAGGGGGGGAGGGGACAGGTATAACTGGCACCTGTGGGGTGGCCTCCAGGGAGTCGAGGGGACTCAGCCTTTCTCTCCGGTCACAGCCAAGGGCAATCGGGCTTCCCCTCGAATGCAGGGGCGAAGGTCGTGCTTTTCCGCGCGGCGCAGGGGGAAGCGGGGTGTGGCCTCTCTGAATCGGGGGCGTGGCGCCTCGGGGAGCCTCTCTTGTTGCCTCTGAGAAGTCCAGGCCTCCTTTGACATCGCCAGGGGCTGCTGGGCTTCCCCTCGCCTCACGTCCAGGGAACTGGACTCGCTTGCCGATGGGGGTTCCTCGGGGACCTTTGGTCTTGCGGCCGGAACTGGCCCCTTGGGGCCTCTTCTCGAACCTCAGGAGAGGCGAGAGTCCCGCTCTGGAGGTGCGAGGGAATGTAGGGATTGCGATGGCATTCAGGAAGGGGATTGGACCCCCCTTTCGAGAGGAGGGGCCGACGGCGACGGGGGGCCCCTCGCGAGCGGCCTCTGGAGACTCAGGGTTCCGCTCGCCTGTGGACACACGGGTATCCCAGGGAACCTCTGGGGGCGCCTAGAGGGAGTCCAGCCTCCGTTGCAGCGCCAGAGAGAAGGCAGGACGGCTCTCGCGTCGCTGCAGATCCCAAGGGCCCCGTCTCGCAAGGAGGGGGGGGGGCCCGGGGGACGCCCTCGCGGTGCGGTGTGGCGGGAAGCCCCGCTTTCTTGGCAGGTTGGCCCGGGGATCTCGGGGGACACCTGGAGTCGCCCGCAAGGAGTCAAGCCCCGTTCGGAGCCGGAACAGGTGCCGGGGCATGCTCTCCATGCCCTGCAAGGGAAAAGCGCCTCCTCCCTCTATGGGCGTGGCCTCACGGGGGTGTTCTCGACTTGCGGCGGTGCATTCTCGAGTTGCGGCGGGTACCCCGGCCCGTCTCCCCCGTTAGCCCAGCGGGGTCGCCATGCCTCCTTTCGAGCGGACAGGGGCCCGAGCAGCCTCGGGATTCGCCAGGAGGCGCTGCAGCGCCCTGGGTCCGCGTCAGGCATGGAGCTAGGACCCTCGGGGGTCCCCGGAGGGGGGGAGGGGACAGGTATAACTGGCACCTGTGGGGTGGCCTCCAGGGAGTCGAGGGGACTCAGCCTTTCTCTCCGGTCACAGCCAAGGGCAATCGGGCTTCCCCTCGAATGCAGGGGCGAAGGTCGTGCTTTTCCGCGCGGCGCAGGGGGAAGCGGGGGTGGCCTCTCTGAATCGGGGGCGTGGCGCCTCGGGGAGCCTCTCTTGTTGCCTCTGAGAAGTCCAGGCCTCCTTTGACATCGCCAGGGGCTGCTGGGCTTCCCCTCGCCTCACGTCCAGGGAACTGGACTCGCTTGCCGATGGGGGTTCCTCGGGGACCTTTGGTCTTGCGGCCGGAACTGGCCCCTTGGGGCCTCTTCTCGAACCTCAGGAGAGGCGAGAGTCCCGCTCTGGAGGTGCGAGGGAATGTAGGGATTGCGATGGCATTCAGGAAGGGGATTGGACCCCCCTTTCGAGAGGAGGGGCCGACGGCGACGGGGGGCCCCTCGCGAGCGGCCTCTGGAGACTCAGGGTTCCGCTCGCCTGTGGACACGGGTATCCCAGGGAACCTCTGGGGGCGCCTAGAGGGAGTCCAGCCTCCGTTGCAGCGCCAGAGAGAAGGCAGGACGGCTCTCGCGTCGCTGCAGATCCCAAGGGCCCCGTCTCGCAAGGAGGGGGGCCCGGGGGACGCCCCTCGCGCGGTGTGGGCGGGAAGCCCCGCTTTCTTGGCAGGTTGGCCCGGGGATCTCGGGGGACACCTGGAGTCGCCCGCAAGGAGTCAAGCCCCGTTCGGAGCCGGAACAGGTGCCGGGGCATGCTCTCCATGCCCTGCAAGGGAAAAGCGCCTCCTCCCTCTATGGGCGTGGCCTCACGGGGGTGTTTCTCGACTTGCGGCGGTGCATTCTCGAGTTGCGGCGGGTACCCCGGCCCGTCTCCCCCCCGTTAGCCCAGCGGGGTCGCCATGCCTCCTTTCGAGCGGACAGGGGCCCGAGCAGCCTCGGGATTCGCCAGGAGGCGCTGCAGCGCCCTGGGTCCGCGTCAGGCATGGAGCTAGGACCCTCGGGGGTCCCCGGAGGGGGGGAGGGGACAGGTATAACTGGCACCTGTGGGGTGGCCTCCAGGGAGTCGAGGGGACTCAGCCTTTCTCTCCGGTCACAGCCAAGGGCAATCGGGCTTCCCCTCGAATGCAGGGGCGAAGGTCGTGCTTTTCCGCGCGGCGCAGGGGGGAAGCGGGGGTGGCCTCTCTGAATCGGGGGCGTGGCGCCTCGGGGAGCCTCTCTTGTTGCCTCTGAGAAGTCCAGGGCTCCTTTGACATCGCCAGGGGCTGCTGGGCTTCCCCTCGCCTCACGTCCAGGGAACTGGACTCGCTTGCCGATGGGGGTTCCTCGGGGACCTTTGGTCTTGCGGCCGGAACTGGCCCCTTGGGGCCTCTTCTCGAACCTCAGGAGAGGCGAGAGTCCCGCTCTGGAGGTGCGAGGGAATGTAGGGATTGCGATGGCATTCAGGAAGGGGATTGGACCCCCCTTTCGAGAGGAGGGGCCGACGGCGACGGGGGGCCCCTCGCGAGCGGCCTCTGGAGACTCAGGGTTCCGCTCGCCTGTGGGACACGGGTATCCCAGGGAACCTCTGGGGGCGCCTAGAGGGAGTCCAGCCTCCGTTGCAGCGCCAGAGAGAAGGCAGGACGGCTCTCGCGTCGCTGCAGATCCCAAGGGCCCCGTCTCGCAAGGAGGGGGGCCCGGGGGACGCCCTCGCGGTGTGGCGGGAAGCCCCGCTTTCTTGGCAGGTTGGCCCGGGGATCTCGGGGGACACCTGGAGTCGCCCGCAAGGAGTCAAGCCCCGTTCGGAGCCGGAACAGGTGCCGGGGCATGCTCTCCATGCCCTGCAAGGGAAAAGCGCCTCCTCCCTCTATGGGCGTGGCCTCACGGGGGTGTTCTCGACTTGCGGCGGTGCATTCTCGAGTTGCGGCGGGTACCCCGGCCCGTCTCCCCCGTTAGCCCAGCGGGGTCGCCATGCCCTCCTTTCGAGCGGACAGGGGCCCGAGCAGCCTCGGGATTCGCCAGGAGGCGCTGCAGCGCCCTGGGTCCGCGTCAGGCATGGAGCTAGGACCCTCGGGGGTCCCCGGAGGGGGGGAGGGGACAGGTATAACTGGCACCTGTGGGGTGGCCTCCAGGGAGTCGAGGGGACTCAGCCTTTCTCTCCGGTCACAGCCAAGGGCAATCGGGCTTCCCCTCGAATGCAGGGGCGAAGGTCGTGCTTTTCCGCGCGGCGCAGGGGGAAGCGGGGGTGGCCTCTCTGAATCGGGGGCGTGGCGCCTCGGGGAGCCTCTCTTGTTGCCTCTGAGAAGTCCAGGCCTCCTTTGACATCGCCAGGGGCTGCTGGGCTTCCCCTCGCCTCACGTCCAGGGAACTGGACTCGCTTGCCGATGGGGGTTCCTCGGGGACCTTTGGTCTTGCGGCCGGAACTGGCCCCTTGGGGCCTCTTCTCGAACCTCAGGAGAGGCGAGAGTCCCGCTCTGGAGGTGCGAGGGAATGTAGGGATTGCGATGGCATTCAGGAAGGGGATTGGACCCCCCCTTCGAGAGGAGGGGGCCGACGGCGACGGGGGGCCCCTCGCGAGCGGCCTCTGGAGACTCAGGGTTCCGCTCGCCTGTGGACACGGGTATCCCAGGGAACCTCTGGGGGCGCCTAGAGGGAGTCCAGCCTCCGTTGCAGCGCCAGAGAGAAGGCAGGACGGCTCTCGCGTCGCTGCAGATCCCAAGGGCCCCGTCTCGCAAGGAGGGGGGCCCGGGGGACGCCCTCGCGGTGTGGCGGGAAGCCCCGCTTTCTTGGCAGGTTGGCCCGGGGATCTCGGGGGACACCTGGAGTCGCCCGCAAGGAGTCAAGCCCCGTTCGGAGCCGGAACAGGTGCCGGGGCATGCTCTCCATGCCCTGCAAGGGAAAAGCGCCTCCTCCCTCTATGGGCGTGGCCTCACGGGGGTGTTCTCGACTTGCGGCGGTGCATTCTCGAGTTGCGGCGGGTACCCCGGCCCGTCTCCCCCCGTTAGCCCAGCGGGGTCGCCATGCCTCCTTTCGAGCGGACAGGGGCCCGAGCAGCCTCGGGATTCGCCAGGAGGCGCTGCAGCGCCCTGGGTCCGCGTCAGGCATGGAGCTAGGACCCTCGGGGGTCCCCGGAGGGGGGGAGGGGACAGGTATAACTGGCACCTGTGGGGTTGCCTCCAGGGAGTCGAGGGGACTCAGCCTTTCTCTCCGGTCACAGCCAAGGGCAATCGGGCTTCCCCTCGAATGCAGGGGCGAAGGTCGTGCTTTTTTCCGCGCGGCGCAGGGGGAAGCGGGGGTGGCCTCTCTGAATCGGGGGCGTGGCGCCTCGGGGAGCCTCTCTTGTTGCCTCTGAGAAGTCCAGGCCTCCTTTGACATCGCCAGGGGCTGCTGGGCTTCCCCTCGCCTCACGTCCAGGGAACTGGACTCGCTTGCCGATGGGGGTTCCTCGGGGACCTTTGGTCTTGCGGCCGGAACTGGCCCCTTGGGGCCTCTTCTCGAACCTCAGGAGAGGCGAGAGTCCCGCTCTGGAGGTGCGAGGGAATGTAGGGATTGCGATGGCATTCAGGAAGGGGATTGGACCCCCCTTTCGAGAGGAGGGGCCGACGGCGACGGGGGGCCCCTCGCGAGCGGCCTCTGGAGACTCAGGGTTCCGCTCGCCTGTGGACACGGGTATCCCAGGGAACCTCTGGGGGCGCCTAGAGGGAGTCCAGCCTCCGTTGCAGCGCCAGAGAGAAGGCAGGACGGCTCTCGCGTCGCTGCAGATCCCAAGGGCCCCGTCTCGCAAGGAGGGGGGCCCGGGGGACGCCCTCGCGGTGTGGCGGGAAGCCCCGCTTTCTTGGCAGGTTGGCCCGGGGATCTCGGGGGACACCTGGAGTCGCCCGCAAGGAGTCAAGCCCCGTTCGGAGCCGGAACAGGTGCCGGGGCATGCTCTCCATGCCCTGCAAGGGAAAAGCGCCTCCTCCCTCTATGGGCGTGGCCTCACGGGGGTGTTCTCGACTTGCGGCGGTGCATTCTCGAGTTGCGGCGGGTACCCCGGCCCGTCTCCCCCGTTAGCCCAGCGGGGTCGCCATGCCTCCTTTCGAGCGGACAGGGGCCCGAGCAGCCTCGGGATTCGCCAGGAGGCGCTGCAGCGCCCTGGGTCCGCGTCAGGCATGGAGCTAGGACCCTCGGGGGTCCCCGGAGGGGGGGAGGGGACAGGTATAACTGGCACCTGTGGGGTGGCCTCCAGGGAGTCGAGGGGACTCAGCCTTTCTCTCCGGTCACAGCCAAGGGCAATCGGGCTTCCCCTCGAATGCAGGGGCGAAGGTCGTGCTTTTCCGCGCGGCGCAGGGGGAAGCGGGGGTGGCCTCTCTGAATCGGGGGCGTGGCGCCTCGGGGAGCCTCTCTTGTTGCCTCTGAGAAGTCCAGGCCTCCTTTGACATCGCCAGGGGCTGCTGGGCTTCCCCTCGCCTCACGTCCAGGGAACTGGACTCGCTTGCCGATGGGGGTTCCTCGGGGACCTTTGGTCTTGCGGCCGGAACTGGCCCCTTGGGGCCTCTTCTCGAACCTCAGGAGAGGCGAGAGTCCCGCTCTGGAGGTGCGAGGGAATGTAGGGATTGCGATGGCATTCAGGAAGGGGATTGGACCCCCCTTTCGAGAGGAGGGGCCGACGGCGACGGGGGGCCCCTCGCGAGCGGCCTCTGGAGACTCAGGGTTCCGCTCGCCTGTGGACACGGGTATCCCAGGGAACCTCTGGGGGCGCCTAGAGGGAGTCCAGCCTCCGTTGCAGCGCCAGAGAGAAGGCAGGACGGCTCTCGCGTCGCTGCAGATCCCAAGGGCCCCGTCTCGCAAGGAGGGGGGCCCGGGGGACGCCCTCGCGGTGTGGCGGGGAAGCCCCGCTTTCTTGGCAGGTTGGCCCGGGGATCTCGGGGGACACCTGGAGTCGCCCGCAAGGAGTCAAGCCCCGTTCGGAGCCGGAACAGGTGCCGGGGCATGCTCTCCATGCCCTGCAAGGGAAAAGCGCCTCCTCCCTCTATGGGCGTGGCCTCACGGGGGTGTTCTCGACTTGCGGCGGTGCATTCTCGAGTTGCGGCGGGTACCCCGGCCCGTCTCCCCCGTTAGCCCAGCGGGGTCGCCATGCCTCCTTTCGAGCGGACAGGGGCCCGAGCAGCCTCGGGATTCGCCAGGAGGCGCTGCAGCGCCCTGGGTCCGCGTCAGGCATGGAGCTAGGACCCTCGGGGGTCCCCGGAGGGGGGGAGGGGACAGGTATAACTGGCACCTGTGGGGTGGCCTCCAGGGAGTCGAGGGGACTCAGCCTTTCTCTCCGGTCACAGCCAAGGGCAATCGGGCTTCCCCTCGAATGCAGGGGCGAAGGTCGTGCTTTTCCGCGCGGCGCAGGGGGAAGCGGGGGTGGCCTCTCTGAATCGGGGGCGTGGCGCCTCGGGGAGCCTCTCTTGTTGCCTCTGAGAAGTCCAGGCCTCCTTTGACATCGCCAGGGGCTGCTGGGCTTCCCCTCGCCTCACGTCCAGGGAACTGGACTCGCTTGCCGATGGGGGTTCCTCGGGGACCTTTGGTCTTGCGGCCGGAACTGGCCCCTTGGGGCCTCTTCTCGAACCTCAGGAGAGGCGAGAGTCCCGCTCTGGAGGTGCGAGGGAATGTAGGGATTGCGATGGCATTCAGGAAGGGGATTGGACCCCCCTTTCGAGAGGAGGGGCCGACGGCGACGGGGGGCCCCTCGCGAGCGGCCTCTGGAGACTCAGGGTTCCGCTCGCCTGTGGACACGGGTATCCCAGGGAACCTCTGGGGGCGCCTAGAGGGAGTCCAGCCTCCGTTGCAGCGCCAGAGAGAAGGCAGGACGGCTCTCGCGTCGCTGCAGATCCCAAGGGCCCCGTCTCGCAAGGAGGGGGGCCCGGGGGACGCCCTCGCGGTGTGGCGGGAAGCCCCGCTTTCTTGGCAGGTTGGCCCGGGGATCTCGGGGGACACCTGGAGTCGCCCGCAAGGAGTCAAGCCCCGTTCGGAGCCGGAACAGGTGCCGGGGCATGCTCTCCATGCCCTGCAAGGGAAAAGCGCCTCCTCCCTCTATGGGCGTGGCCTCACGGGGGTGTTCTCGACTTGCGGCGGTGCATTCTCGAGTTGCGGCGGGTACCCCGGCCCGTCTCCCCCGTTAGCCCAGCGGGGTCGCCATGCCTCCTTTCGAGCGGACAGGGGCCCGAGCAGCCTCGGGATTCGCCAGGAGGCGCTGCAGCGCCCTGGGTCCGCGTCAGGCATGGAGCTAGGACCCTCGGGGGTCCCCGGAGGGGGGGAGGGGACAGGTATAACTGGCACCTGTGGGGTGGCCTCCAGGGAGTCGAGGGGACTCAGCCTTTCTCTCCGGTCACAGCCAAGGGCAATCGGGCTTCCCCTCGAATGCAGGGGCGAAGGTCGTGCTTTTCCGCGCGGCGCAGGGGGAAGCGGGGGTGGCCTCTCTGAATCGGGGGCGTGGCGCCTCGGGGAGCCTCTCTTGTTGCCTCTGAGAAGTCCAGGCCTCCTTTGACATCGCCAGGGGCTGCTGGGCTTCCCCTCGCCTCACGTCCAGGGAACTGGACTCGCTTGCCGATGGGGGTTCCTCGGGGACCTTTGGTCTTGCGGCCGGAACTGGCCCCTTGGGGCCTCTTCTCGAACCTCAGGAGAGGCGAGAGTCCCGCTCTGGAGGTGCGAGGGAATGTAGGGATTGCGATGGCATTCAGGAAGGGGATTGGACCCCCCTTTCGAGAGGAGGGGCCGACGGCGACGGGGGGCCCCTCGCGAGCGGCCTCTGGAGACTCAGGGTTCCGCTCGCCTGTGGACACGGGTATCCCAGGGAACCTCTGGGGGCGCCTAGAGGGAGTCCAGCCTCCGTTGCAGCGCCAGAGAGAAGGCAGGACGGCTCTCGCGTCGCTGCAGATCCCAAGGGCCCCGTCTCGCAAGGAGGGGGGCCCGGGGGACGCCCTCGCGGTGTGGCGGGAAGCCCCGCTTTCTTGGCAGGTTGGCCCGGGGATCTCGGGGGACACCTGGAGTCGCCCGCAAGGAGTCAAGCCCCGTTCGGAGCCGGAACAGGTGCCGGGGCATGCTCTCCATGCCCTGCAAGGGAAAAGCGCCTCCTCCCTCTATGGGCGTGGCCTCACGGGGGTGTTCTCGACTTGCGGCGGTGCATTCTCGAGTTGCGGCGGGTACCCCGGCCCGTCTCCCCCGTTAGCCCAGCGGGGTCGCCATGCCTCCTTTCGAGCGGACAGGGGCCCGAGCAGCCTCGGGATTCGCCAGGAGGCGCTGCAGCGCCCTGGGTCCGCGTCAGGCATGGAGCTAGGACCCTCGGGGGTCCCCGGAGGGGGGGAGGGGACAGGTATAACTGGCACCTGTGGGGTGGCCTCCAGGGAGTCGAGGGGACTCAGCCTTTCTCTCCGGTCACAGCCAAGGGCAATCGGGCTTCCCCTCGAATGCAGGGGCGAAGGTCGTGCTTTTCCGCGCGGGCGCAGGGGGAAGCGGGGGTGGCCTCTCTGAATCGGGGGCGTGGCGCCTCGGGGAGCCTCTCTTGTTGCCTCTGAGAAGTCCAGGCCTCCTTTGACATCGCCAGGGGCTGCTGGGCTTCCCCTCGCCTCACGTCCAGGGAACTGGACTCGCTTGCCGATGGGGGTTCCTCGGGGACCTTTGGTCTTGCGGCCGGAACTGGCCCCTTGGGGCCTCTTCTCGAACCTCAGGAGAGGCGAGAGTCCCGCTCTGGAGGTGCGAGGGAATGTAGGGATTGCGATGGCATTCAGGAAGGGGATTGGACCCCCCTTTCGAGAGGAGGGGCCGACGGCGACGGGGGGCCCCTCGCGAGCGGCCTCTGGAGACTCAGGGTTCCGCTCGCCTGTGGACACGGGTATCCCAGGGAACCTCTGGGGGCGCCTAGAGGGAGTCCAGCCTCCGTTGCAGCGCCAGAGAGAGAAGGCAGGACGGCTCTCGCGTCGCTGCAGATCCCAAGGGCCCCGTCTCGCAAGGAGGGGGGCCCGGGGGACGCCCTCGCGGTGTGGCGGGAAGCCCCGCTTTCTTGGCAGGTTGGCCCGGGGATCTCGGGGGACACCTGGAGTCGCCCGCAAGGAGTCAAGCCCCGTTCGGAGCCGGAACAGGTGCCGGGGCATGCTCTCCATGCCCTGCAAGGGAAAAGCGCCTCCTCCCTCTATGGGCGTGGCCTCACGGGGGTGTTCTCGACTTGCGGCGGTGCATTCTCGAGTTGCGGCGGGTACCCCGGCCCGTCTCCCCCGTTAGCCCAGCGGGGTCGCCATGCCTCCTTTCGAGCGGACAGGGGCCCGAGCAGCCTCGGGATTCGCCAGGAGGCGCTGCAGCGCCCTGGGTCCGCGTCAGGCATGGAGCTAGGACCCTCGGGGGTCCCCGGAGGGGGGGAGGGGGGGACAGGTATAACTGGCACCTGTGGGGTGGCCTCCAGGGAGTCGAGGGGACTCAGCCTTTCTCTCCGGTCACAGCCAAGGGCAATCGGGCTTCCCCTCGAATGCAGGGGCGAAGGTCGTGCTTTTCCGCGCGGCGCAGGGGGAAGCGGGGGTGTGGCCTCTCTGAATCGGGGGCGTGGCGCCTCGGGGAGCCTCTCTTGTTGCCTCTGAGAAGTCCAGGCCTCCTTTGACATCGCCAGGGGCTGCTGGGCTTCCCCTCGCCTCACGTCCAGGGAACTGGACTCGCTTGCCGATGGGGGTTCCTCGGGGACCTTTGGTCTTGCGGCCGGAACTGGCCCCTTGGGGCCTCTTCTCGAACCTCAGGAGAGGCGAGAGTCCCGCTCTGGAGGTGCGAGGGAATGTAGGGATTGCGATGGCATTCAGGAAGGGGATTGGACCCCCCTTTCGAGAGGAGGGGCCGACGGCGACGGGGGGCCCCCGCGAGCGGCCTCTGGAGACTCAGGGTTCCGCTCGCCTGTGGACACGGGTATCCCAGGGAACCTCTGGGGGCGCCTAGAGGGAGTCCAGCCTCCGTTGCAGCGCCAGAGAGAAGGCAGGACGGCTCTCGCGTCGCTGCAGATCCCAAGGGCCCCGTCTCGCAAGGAGGGGGGCCCGGGGGGACGCCCTCGCGGTGTGGCGGGAAGCCCCGCTTTCTTGGCAGGTTGGCCCGGGGATCTCGGGGGACACCTGGAGTCGCCCGCAAGGAGTCAAGCCCCGTTCGGAGCCGGAACAGGTGCCGGGGCATGCTCTCCATGCCCTGCAAGGGAAAAGCGCCTCCTCCCTCTATGGGCGTGGCCTCACGGGGGTGTTCTCGACTTGCGGCGGTGCATTCTCGAGTTGCGGCGGGTACCCCGGCCCGTCTCCCCCGTTAGCCCAGCGGGGTCGCCATGCCTCCTTTCGAGCGGACAGGGGCCCGAGCAGCCTCGGGATTCGCCAGGAGGCGCTGCAGCGCCCTGGGTCCGCGTCAGGCATGGAGCTAGGACCCTCGGGGGTCCCCGGAGGGGGGGAGGGGACAGGTATAACTGGCACCTGTGGGGTGGCCTCCAGGGAGTCGAGGGGACTCAGCCTTTCTCTCCGGTCACAGCCAAGGGGCAATCGGGCTTCCCCTCGAATGCAGGGGCGAAGGTCGTGCTTTTCCGCGCGGCGCAGGGGGAAGCGGGGGTGGCCTCTCTGAATCGGGGGCGTGGCGCCTCGGGGAGCCTCTCTTGTTGCCTCTGAGAAGTCCAGGCCTCCTTTGACATCGCCAGGGGCTGCTGGGCTTCCCCTCGCCTCACGTCCAGGGAACTGGACTCGCTTGCCGATGGGGGTTCCTCGGGGACCTTTGGTCTTGCGGCCGGAACTGGCCCCTTGGGGCCTCTTCTCGAACCTCAGGAGAGGCGAGAGTCCCGCTCTGGAGGTGCGAGGGAATGTAGGGATTGCGATGGCATTCAGGAAGGGGATTGGACCCCCCTTTCGAGAGGAGGGGCCGACGGCGACGGGGGGCCCCTCGCGAGCGGCCTCTGGAGACTCAGGGTTCCGCTCGCCTGTGGACACGGGTATCCCAGGGAACCTCTGGGGGCGCCTAGAGGGAGTCCAGCCTCCGTTGCAGCGCCAGAGAGAAGGCAGGACGGCTCTCGCGTCGCTGCAGATCCCAAGGGCCCCGTCTCGCAAGGAGGGGGGCCCGGGGGACGCCCTCGCGGTGTGGCGGGAAGCCCCGCTTTCTTGGCAGGTTGGCCCGGGGATCTCGGGGGACACCTGGAGTCGCCCGCAAGGAGTCAAGCCCCGTTCGGAGCCGGAACAGGTGCCGGGGCATGCTCTCCATGCCCTGCAAGGGAAAAGCGCCTCCTCCCTCTATGGGCGTGGCCTCACGGGGGTGTTCTCGACTTGCGGCGGTGCATTCTCGAGTTGCGGCGGGTACCCCGGCCCGTCTCCCCCGTTAGCCCAGCGGGGTCGCCATGCCTCCTTTCGAGCGGACAGGGGCCCGAGCAGCCTCGGGATTCGCCAGGAGGCGCTGCAGCGCCCTGGGTCCGCGTCAGGCATGGAGCTAGGACCCTCGGGGGTCCCCGGAGGGGGGGAGGGGACAGGTATAACTGGCACCTGTGGGGTGGCCTCCAGGGAGTCGAGGGGACTCAGCCTTTCTCTCCGGTCACAGCCAAGGGCAATCGGGCTTCCCCTCGAATGCAGGGGCGAAGGTCGTGCTTTTCCGCGCGGCGCAGGGGGAAGCGGGGGTGGCCTCTCTGAATCGGGGGCGTGGCGCCTCGGGGAGCCTCTCTTGTTGCCTCTGAGAAGTCCAGGCCTCCTTTGACATCGCCAGGGGCTGCTGGGCTTCCCCTCGCCTCACGTCCAGGGAACTGGACTCGCTTGCCGATGGGGGTTCCTCGGGGACCTTTGGTCTTGCGGCCGGAACTGGCCCCTTGGGGCCTCTTCTCGAACCTCAGGAGAGGCGAGAGTCCCGCTCTGGAGGTGCGAGGGAATGTAGGGATTGCGATGGCATTCAGGAAGGGGATTGGACCCCCCTTTCGAGAGGAGGGGCCGACGGCGACGGGGGGCCCCTCGCGAGCGGCCTCTGGAGACTCAGGGTTCCGCTCGCCTGTGGACACGGGTATCCCAGGGAACCTCTGGGGGCGCCTAGAGGGAGTCCAGCCTCCGTTGCAGCGCCAGAGAGAAGGCAGGACGGCTCTCGCGTCGCTGCAGATCCCAAGGGCCCCGTCTCGCAAGGAGGGGGGCCCGGGGGACGCCCTCGCGGTGTGGCGGGAAGCCCCGCTTTCTTGGCAGGTTGGCCCGGGGATCTCGGGGGACACCTGGAGTCGCCCGCAAGGAGTCAAGCCCCGTTCGGAGCCGGAACAGGTGCCGGGGCATGCTCTCCATGCCCTGCAAGGGAAAGGCGCCTCCTCCCTCTATGGGCGTGGCCTCACGGGGGTGTTCTCGACTTGCGGCGGTGCATTCTCGAGTTGCGGCGGGTACCCCGGCCCGTCTCCCCCGTTAGCCCAGCGGGGTCGCCATGCCTCCTTTCGAGCGGACAGGGGCCCGAGCAGCCTCGGGATTCGCCAGGAGGCGCTGCAGCGCCCTGGGTCCGCGTCAGGCATGGAGCTAGGACCCTCGGGGGTCCCCGGAGGGGGGGGGAGGGGACAGGTATAACTGGCACCTGTGGGGTGGCCTCCAGGGAGTCGAGGGGACTCAGCCTTTCTCTCCGGTCACAGCCAAGGGCAATCGGGCTTCCCCTCGAATGCAGGGGCGAAGGTCGTGCTTTTCCGCGCGGCGCAGGGGGAAGCGGGGGTGGCCTCTCTGAATCGGGGGCGTGGCGCCTCGGGGAGCCTCTCTTGTTGCCTCTGAGAAGTCCAGGCCTCCTTTGACATCGCCAGGGGCTGCTGGGCTTCCCCTCGCCTCACGTCCAGGGAACTGGACTCGCTTGCCGATGGGGGTTCCTCGGGGACCTTTGGTCTTGCGGCCGGAACTGGCCCCTTGGGCCCTCTTCTCGAACCTCAGGAGAGGCGAGAGTCCCGCTCTGGAGGTGCGAGGGAATGTAGGGATTGCGATGGCATTCAGGAAGGGGATTGGACCCCCCTTTCGAGAGGAGGGGCCGACGGCGACGGGGGGCCCCTCGCGAGCGGCCTCTGGAGACTCAGGGTTCCGCTCGCCTGTGGACACGGGTATCCCCAGGGAACCTCTGGGGGCGCCTAGAGGGAGTCCAGCCTCCGTTGCAGCGCCAGAGAGAAGGCAGGACGGCTCTCGTCGTCGCTGCAGATCCCAAGGGCCCCGTCTCGCAAGGAGGGGGGGGGGCCCGGGGGACGCCCTCGCGGTGTGGCGGGAAGCCCCGCTTTCTTGGCAGGTTGGCCCGGGGATCTCGGGGGACACCTGGAGTCGCCCGCAAGGAGTCAAGCCCCGTTCGGAGCCGGAACAGGTGCCGGGGCATGCTCTCCATGCCCTGCAAGGGAAAAAGCGCCTCCTCCCTCTATGGGCGTGGCCTCACGGGGGTGTTTCTCGACTTGCGGCGGTGCATTCTCGAGTTGCGGCGGGTACCCCGGCCCGTCTCCCCCGTTAGCCCAGCAGCGCCCTGGGTCCGCGTCAGGCATGGAGCTAGGACCCTCGGGGGTCCCCGGAGGGGGGGAGGGGACAGGTATAACTGGCACCTGTGGGGTGGCCTCCAGGGAGTCGAG
>JAGTYA010000864.1:0-16670 GCA_024291935.2 Okapia johnstoni | reverse complement strand
TGGGGAAACTGAAAAACAGTCCCTTGGACTGAATAAGCATCCCTTGGGCTACCTTTTTTGACTCTAAGGAAGAGACCCTGCAAGGGCTGCATCTGGCTGAAAATCACACAAGGGCTGGGAAGTGATACCTGGAAAGTCAGTGAAAGAGGCCACAGTGCCTAGGCTCAGCACCCAGGTAAGGGCTTCCCCAAGTGCAGGGGAACGTGAAGGAACCCTCCACAGAGCTATTTTCTCTGCTCTGTAGCAGAGAGCTCTGGAGACTAGGTCTGTTCTGACTGGGAAACTGAGGCCCTGGGAGCAGAGCCATTGTTTCTGGCGTCTTCACAGCCAAACACCTCTTGCACCAGGGAAGACTGAATAAGCAGTCCCTTGGGCTACCTTTTTTGACTCTAAGGAAGAGACCCTGCAAGGCTGCATCTGGCTGAAAATCACAAGGGGCTGGGAAGTGATACCTGGAAAGTCAGTGAAAGAGGCCACAGTGCCTAGGCTCCAAAGCCCAGGTAAGGCTTCGACAGTGCCCTGGAACGTGAAGGCACCCTCCACAGAGCTTTTTTCCCCATGTCTGCTCTGTAGCAGAGAGCTCTGGAGACTAGGTCTGTTCTGACTGGGAAACTGAGGCCCTGGGAGCAGAGCCATTGTTCTGGGCGTCTTCACAGCCAAACACCTCTTGCACCAGGGAAGACTGAATAAGCAGTCCCTTGGGCTACCTTTTTTTGACTCTAAGGAAGAGACCCTGCAAGGCTGCATCTGGCTGAAAATCACAAGGGGCTGGGAAGTGATACCTGGAAAGTCAGTGAAAGAGGCCACAGTGCCTAGGCTCCAAAGCCAGGTAAGGCTTCGACAGTGCCCTGGAACGTGAAGGCCTCAAGGAACCCTCCTCCAACAGAGCTATTTTTTCCCCATGTCTGCTCTGTAGCAGAGAGCTCTGGAGACTAGGTCTGTTCTGACTGGGAAAGGCTGAGGCCCTGGGAGCAGAGCCATTGTTCTGGCGTCTTCACAGCCAAACACCTCTTGCACCAGGGAAGACTGAATAAGCAGTCCCTTGGGCTACCTTTTTTGACTCTAAGGAAGAGACCCTGCAAGGCTGCATCTGGCTGAAAATCACAAGGGGCTGGGAAGTGATACCTGGAAAGTCAGTGAAAGAGGCCACAGTGCCTAGGCCCCAAGCACCCAGGTAAGGCTTCCCCAAGTGCAGGGAACGTGAAGGAACCCTCCACAGAGCTTTTTTCCCCATGTCTGCTCTGTAGCAGAGAGCTCTGGAGACTAGGTCTGTTCTGACTGGGAAACTGAGGCCCTGGGAGCAGAGCCATTGTTCTGGCGTCTTCACAGCCAAACACCTCTTGCACCAGGGAAGACTGAATAAGCAGTCCCTTGGGCTACCTTTTTTGACTCTAAGGAAGAGACCCTGCAAGGCTGCATCTGGCTGAAAATCACAAGGGGCTGGGAAGTGATACCTGGAAAGTCAGTGAAAGAGGCCACAGTGCCTAGGCTCCAAAGCCCAGGTAAGGCTTCGACAGTGCCCTGGAACGTGAAGGCACCCTCCACAGCGCTTTTTCCCCATGTCTGCTCTGTAGCAGAGAGCTCTGGAGACTAGGTCTGTTCTGACTGGGAAACTGAGGCCCTGGGAGCAGAGCCATTGTTCTGGCGTCTTCACAGCCAAACACCTCTTGCACCAGGGAAGACTGAATAAGCAGTCCCTTGGGCTACCTTTTTTTGACTCTAAGGAAGAGACCCTGCAAGGCTGCATCTGGCTGAAAATCACAAGGGGCTGGGAAGTGATACCTGGAAAGTCAGTGAAAGAGGCCACAGTGCCTAGGCTCCAAAGCCCAGGTAAGGCTTCGACAGTGCCCTGGAACGTGAAAGGAACCCCTCCACAGCGCTTTTTCCCCATGTCTGTCTGCTCTGTAGCAGAGAGCTCTGGAGACTAGGTCTGTTCTGACTGGGAAACTGAGGCCCTGGGAGCAGAGCCATTGTTCTGGCGTCTTCACAGCCAAACACCTCTTGCACCAGGGAAGACTGAATAAGCAGTCCCTTGGGCTACCTTTTTTGACTCTAAGGAAAGAGACCCTGCAAGGCTGCATCTCTGGCTGAAAATCACAAGGGGCTGGGAAGTGATACCTGGAAAGTCAGTGAAAGAGGCCACAGTGCCTAGGCTCCCAAAGCCCAGGTAAGGCTTCGACAAGGCAGGGAACCTCAAGGAACCCTCCTCAGCGCTTTTTCCCCCATGTCTGCTCTGTAGCAGAGAGAGCTCTGGAGACTAGGTCTGTTCTGACTGGGGAAACTGAGGCCCTGGGAGCAGAGCCATTGTTCTGGCGTCTTCACAGCCAAACACCTCTTGCACCAGGGAAGACTGAATAAGCAGTCCCTTGGGCTACCTTTTTTGACTCTAAGGAAGAGACCCTGCAAGGCTGCATCTGGCTGAAAATCACAAGGGGCTGGGAAGTGATACCTGGAAAGTCAGTGAAAGAGGCCACAGTGCCTAGGCTCCAAAGCCCAGGTAAGGCTTCGACAGTGCCCTGGAGAACGTGAAGGCACCCTCCTCCACAGCGCTTTTTTCCCCCATGTCTGCTCTGTAGCAGAGAGCTCTGGAGACTAGGTCTGTTCTGACTGGGAAACTGAGGCCCTGGGAGCAGAGCCATTGTTCTGGCGTCTTCACAGCCAAACACCTCTTGCACCAGGGAAGACTGAATAAGCATCCCTTGGGCTACCTTTTTTGACTCTAAGGAAGAGACCCTGCAAGGCTGCATCTGGCTGAAAATCACAAGGGGCTGGGAAGTGATACCTGGAAAGTCAGTGAAAGAGGCCACAGTGCCTAGGCTCCAAGCACCCAGGTAAGGCTTCCCCAAGCCAGGGAACGTCAAGGCACCCTCCTCAGCGCTTTTTCCCCATGTCTGCTCTGTAGCAGAGAGCTCTGGAGACTAGGTCTGTTCTGACTGGGAAACTGAGGCCCTGGGAGCAGAGCCATTGTTCTGGCGTCTTCACAGCCAAACACCTCTTGCACCAGGGAAGACTGAATAAGCAGTCCCTTGGGCTACCTTTTTTGACTCTAAGGAAGAGACCCTGCAAGGCTGCATCTGGCTGAAAATCACAAGGGGCTGGGAAGTGATACCTGGAAAGTCAGTGAAAGAGGCCACAGTGCCTAGGCTCCAAAGCCCAGGTAAGGCTTCGACAGCCCCTGGAACGTGAAGGCACCCTCCACAGCGCTTTTTTTCCCCCATGTCTGCTCTGTAGCAGAGAGCTCTGGAGACTAGGTCTGTTCTGACTGGGAAACTGAGGCCCTGGGAGCAGAGCCATTGTTCTGGCGTCTTCACAGCCAAACACCTCTTGCACCAGGGAAGACTGAATAAGCAGTCCCTTGGGCTACCTTTTTTGACTCTAAGGAAGAGACCCTGCAAGGCTGCATCTGGCTGAAAATCACAAGGGGCTGGGAAGTGATACCTGGAAAGTCAGTGAAAGAGGCCACAGTGCCTAGGCTCCAAAGCCCCAGGTAAGGCTTCGACAGTGCCCTGGAACGTGAAGGCACCCCTCCACAGCGCTTTTTCCCCATGTCTGCTCTCTGTAGCAGAGAGCTCTGGAGACTAGGTCTGTTCTGACTGGGAAACTGAGGCCCTGGAGCAGAGCCATTGTTCTGGCGTCTTCACAGCCAAACACCTCTTGCACCAGGGAAGACTGAATAAGCAGTCCCTTGGGCTACCTTTTTTGACTCTAAGGAAGAGACCCTGCAAGGCTGCATCTGGCTGAAAATCACAAGGGGCTGGGAAGTGATACCTGGAAAGTCAGTGAAAGAGGCCACAGTGCCTAGGCTCCAAAGCCCAGGTAAGGCTTCGACAGTGCCCTGGAACGTGAAGGCACCCTCCACAGCGCTTTTTCCCCATGTCTGCTCTGTAGCAGAGAGCTCTGGAGACTAGGTCTGTTCTGACTGGGAAACTGAGGCCCTGGGAGCAGAGCCATTGTTCTGGCGTCTTCACAGCCAAACACCTCTTGCACCAGGGAAGACTGAATAAGCAGTCCCTTGGGCTACCTTTTTTGACTCTAAGGAAGAGACCCTGCAAGGCTGCATCTGGCTGAAAATCACAAGGGGCTGGGAAGTGATACCTGGAAAGTCAGTGAAAGAGGCCACAGTGCCTAGGCCCCAAAGCCCAGGTAGGGCTTCGACAGTGCCCTGGAACGTGAAGGCACCCTCCTCAGAGCTATTTCCCCCCCATGTCTGCTCTGTAGCAGAGAGCTCTCTGGAGACTAGGTCTGTTCTGACTGGGAAACTGAGGCCCTGGGAGCAGAGCCATTGTTCTGGCGTCTTCACAGCCAAACACCTCTTGCACCAGGGAAGACTGAATAAGCAGTCCCTTGGGCTACCTTTTTTGACTCTAAGGAAGAGACCCTGCAAGGCTGCATCTGGCTGAAAATCACAAGGGGCTGGGAAGTGATACCTGGAAAGTCAGTGAAAGAGGCCACAGTGCCTAGGCTCCAAAGCCCAGGTAAGGGCTTCGACAGTGGCCCTGGGAACGTGAAGGCACCCTCCACAGAGCTTTTTCCCCATGTCTGCTCTGTAGCAGAGAGCTCTGGAGACTAGGTCTGTTCTGACTGGGAAACTGAGGCCCTGGGAGCAGAGCCATTGTTCTGGCGTCTTCACAGCCAAACACCTCTTGCACCAGGGAAGACTGAATAAGCAGTCCCTTGGGCTACCTTTTTTGACTCTAAGGAAGAGACCCTGCAAGGCTGCATCTGGCTGAAAATCACAAGGGGCTGGGAAGTGATACCTGGAAAGTCAGTGAAAGAGGCCACAGTGCCTAGGCTCCAAAGCCCAGGTAAGGCTTCGACAGTGCCCTGGAACGTGAAGGCACCCTCCACAGAGCTATTTCCCCATGTCTGCTCTGTAGCAGAGAGCTCTGGAGACTAGGTCTGTTCTGACTGGGAAACTGAGGCCCTGGGAGCAGAGCCATTGTTCTGGCGTCTTCACAGCCAAACACCTCTTGCACCAGGGAAGACTGAATAAGCAGTCCCTTGGGCTACCTTTTTTGACTCTAAGGAAGAGACCCTGCAAGGCTGGCATCTGGCTGAAAATCACAAGGGGCTGGGAAGTGATACCTGGAAAGTCAGTGAAAGAGGCCACAGTGCCTAGGCTCCCAAAGCCCAGGTAAGGCTTCGACAGTGCCCTGGAACGTGAAGGCACCCTCCACAGCGCTTTTTCCCCATGTCTGCTCTGTAGCAGAGAGCTCTGGAGTCTAGGTCTGTTCTGACTGGGAAACTGAGGCCCTGGGAGCAGAGCCATTGTTCTGGCGTCTTCACAGCCAAACACCTCTTGCACCAGGGAAGACTGAATAAGCAGTCCCTTGGGCTACCTTTTTTGACTCTAAGGAAGAGACCCTGCAAGGCTGCATCTGGCTGAAAATCACAAGGGGCTGGGAAGTGATACCTGGAAAGTCAGTGAAAGAGGCCACAGTGCCTAGGCTCCAAAGCCCAGGTAAGGCTTCGACAGTGCCCTGGAACGTGAAGGCACCCTCCACAGCGCTTTTTCCCCATGTCTGCTCTGTAGCAGAGAGCTCTGGAGACTAGGTCTGTTCTGACTGGGAAACTGAGGCCCTGGGAGCAAGCCATTGTTCTGGCGTCTTCACAGCCAAACACCTCTTGCACCAGGGAAGACTGAATAAGCAGTCCCTTGGGCTACCTTTTTTGACTCTAAGGAAGAGACCCTGCAAGGCTGCATCTGGCTGAAAATCACAAGGGGCTGGGAAGTGATACCTGGAAAGTCAGTGAAAGAGGCCACAGTGCCTAGGCCCCAGCAACCGGGTAGGGCTTCCCCAAGGCCCAGGTAATGCTTTCGACAGTGCCCGAACGATGAGAAGGAAACCCTCCATAGCGCTTTTTTCCACATGTCTGTTCTGTAGCAGACGGCTCTAGGAGACTAGGTCTGTTTGAACTGGGAAAACTGGAAGCCCTGGGGAGCAGAGCCATTGTTTCTTGCGTCTTCACAGCCAAAACACCTATTGCACAAGGGAAAACTGAATAAGCAGTCCCTTGTGGGCTACATTTTTTTGACACTATGGAAGAAGACCCTGCAACGCTGCATCTGGCTGTAAAATCACAAGGGGCGGGAAAGTGATACCTGGAAAGTCAGTGAAAGAGGGCATAGTGAGCCGAGCTCCAAAGCACTCAGGGAAGGCTTCGTCCCAATCCTGGAGCGTCAAGCCTCCCTCCACAGCGCTTTTTCCCCATGTCTGGCTCTGTAGCAGAGAGCTCTGGAGAACAATGACTGTTTCTTGAGAACTGGGAAACTGACGCCCTGGGATTAGAGCACACCATTCTTCCGTCGTCTTCACAGCCAAACACCCCTTTGCACCAGGGAAAAAAGGGGACTGAATTAGCAGTCCCTTGCGCTACGTTTTTTTGACTCTAAGGAGAAGAGACCCCTGCGAGGCTTGCATCTGGCTGAAAATCACAAGGGACTTGGAAAAAGTTGTAACGGGGTGGAAAGTCAATTGAAAGAGGGCCAGAGTGCCCAGCCCACAGCTCCACAGCTTAAGGCTTCGGACAAGTGCCCTGGAGCGTTCAAGGCACCCTCCACAGAGCATATTTTCCCCCATTGTCCTGCTTCTCTAGAAGAGAGGCTCTGGAGACTAGGTCCTGTTCTGGCGTGGAAAACTGAGGACCTAGGATCATAGCCATTGTTTTATCTAGCGTCTTCACAGCCAGGACACTCATGCACCAAGAATGACTGGGTATTAAGCAGTCACCTTGGGCTACCCTTTGTTGACTCCTATGGAAAGAAAAAGACACCCCCTGGGGGTCCCAAGGGTGCATCTGGCTGAAAATCCACAAAGGGGCTAGGAAGTTGATACCTCTAAAGTCAGTGAAAGAGGCCGCAGTGCCGAGGGGTCCCAGACAACACCCGGGCAGGGCCTTCCCCCAAGGGCAGGGGCCCTCATGTAACCCTCCTCAGAGTTGATTTCCCCATGTCGGCTCTGTAGCAGAGAGCATCTGTAGACTAGTTCTGTTTCTGAATGGGAAAAAGAGGCCCTGGAAGCATAGCCATTTGTCTGTCGTCTTTCCACAGGCAAACACCGTCTTGCACCAGGGAAAAGACCTGGGAATAAGCAGTCCCTTGGTGCTACCTGATTTAACTCTAAGGAAGAGGACACCTGAAAGGCTGCATCCTGCTGAAAATCACAAGGGGCTGGGAGGTGATACCTTGAAAGTCAGTGAACGAGGCCACAGTGGTTAGGCTTCCCAAAGACCATGTAGGGCTACGACAGAGCCCTTGTGAACGTGGAAAGCTCCCTCCACTGCGGCTTTTATTCCTACATATCTGCTCTGTAGCAGAGTGCTCTGAGAGACTAGGTCTGTTCTCATGGGGAAATTCTGAGGGCCCTGTGGAGCAGAACCAATTCTTCTTGCGTCGTCAACTGCCAAACACCCCTCTTTGCTCCAGGGAAGACTGATTAAGCGAGTCCCTTGGCTTAACTTTTTTAGTCTATAAGGTAAGAGATTCCTGCTAGGCCCTTCCTTCTGTCTGAAATTAATAAAGGAGACGGGAAGTCGATACCCTCGAATGTCAGTGAAGATAAGAGGCCAGATTTGCTAGGCTCCCCAGCAACAGGGGGTTAGGGCTTCCCCAAGGCACCCCTGGAGCTGTCAAAATGGAAGCCCTCCACAGAGCTATTTCCCCAATGTCAGCTCTTTAGCAGAGAGCTCTGGATGACCTGGTCTGCCTTTCTGAATGGTAAACTAGACGGCCCAGGGAAGCCTGAGCAATTGTTCTGGCCGTCCTTCAACAGCAAAAACACCTTCTTCCCACCAGGGAAAGAACTGAATAAGCAGGTCCCTTGGGCTACCTTTGTTTGACCTCTAAGGTAAAGCGGACCCTCGCCAAGCTGCATCCTGGCTGAACATCAAAAGGGGCTCGGGATGTGATACCTGGACATCCAGTGCAACAGGAGGGCCACAGTTCCTAGGCTCCAGCGACCTGTGTTAGGCTTCGACAGGTGCATGGAGCCTGAAGGCAACATCCTCAGAGGCTATTTTCCTCATGTCATTCTGCTGGTAAGCAGTAGAGCTCTGGGAGACTAGGTCTGTTCTGAGCTGTGAAACGTGAGGCCCAGGGAAGCGTAGCAACTTGTGTTCTCGCGTCTTCACAGCCATCACACCTCTATGCACCTGGGAAAAAGACTGAATAAAGCAAGTCCCCTTGTGGCTACCTTTCCTTAACTCTAAGGAAGAGACCCTGAAATGCTTGCATCTGGCTGAAAATCACAAGGGGCAGGGAATTGATACCTGGAAAGTCAGTGAAATAGCCACCAGTGCCCAGGACTCCAAAGCCCAGGTAAGCCTTCGACAGTGGTCCTGGAACGTATGAAGGCCCTCTCCACTGCGCGTTTATCCAACATGTCTGTGCCTCTGTAGCATATGAGCTCTCGGAGACTAGGTCTGATCTGTCTGGGAAACTGAGGCCCTGGGAGCAGAGCCTTTGTTCTGGCGATCTTCACAGCCTAAACAAACTCTTGCTCCAGAGGAAGGCAGAATAAGCAAGTCCCTTGGGCTACCTTTTTTGGACTCTTAGGAAGAGATATCTGCAAGGGCTTGCATCATGCTTGAAAATTCACAAGGGGCCTGGGAAGTGATACCTGGAACGTCAGTGAAAGAGGCCACAGTGCCTCGGCCCCCAAGCAACCAGGGTAGGGCTTTCCCCAAGGCAGGGGAGCCTCAAGGAACCCTGCTCAGAGCTATGTTCCACCGCTGTCTGCCTGTGTAGCAGAGAGCTTCTAGAGGACTAGGTCTGTTTCTGATGGGAGGAAACTCAGAGGCCTGGGAGCAGACCCATTTTTAGTGTGCTTCTTAACCGCCAAACACCTGTTTGCACCAGGGAAAAGCCTGAATAAGCAAGTTCCCTTGGGCTACCTTTTTATTGACTCTAAGGAAGAGACCCGGCCAGGCTGACTTTGGCTGAAAATCACAAGGGGTCGGAAGAGTGTCTAACTGGAAAGTCAGTGGTGAAGAGGCCCACGAGTGCGTGGGCCCAGCACCCATGGGTAGGGATAACCCAAGGACAGGGAACCTCAAGAAACACTTCTCAGAAGCAATTGCTCCATGTCTCTGCTCTGATATCAGAGAGCTCTGAGAGGACTATGGTCTTGTTCTGACTGGTAAACTAGGCTCTGAAAGCATACAGATTGTTCTGGCCGTTCTTAACAGACAGACACCACATACTCAGGGGAAAACCTTGAATAAGAACTCCTTTGGGCTACCTTTGTATGACCTCTAAGGAAATGAGAATCAGCCAGGCTGCCTATGGCTGAAAATCACACGGGCTAGAAAGTTTTGAAAGTGAATACCCAGAAAAGTCAGTGGAGGTGCCCACATTTGCCTTATGGACCCCCACAACGGGTAGGGCTTCCCCAAGGCAGGGAGCCTTCAAGGAACACTCCTCAGAGCTATGCCCACATGTGTGCTCTGTAGCAGAGAGCTCTGGAAGAGCTAGGGATCCTGTTCTGAATTGTAAAAAGGCTGCATCTGACTGAAAATCACAAGGGGCTGGGAAGTGCTACCTACACTCCTCAGAGCTATTGCCCCGTGTGTGCTCTGTAGCAGAGAGTTCTGGAGACTAGGTCTGTTCTGACTGGGAAACTGAGGCCCTGGGATCAGACTTATTCTTGTGGCTTCTTAAGAGACAAACACCTGTTGCACCAGGGAAGCATGAATAAGCATTCCCTTGGGCTACCTTTTATGACTCTAAGGAAGTGACCGTGTCAGGCTGCCTTTAGCTGAAAATCACAAGGGGCTGGAAAGTGCTACCTGGAAAGTCAGTCAGTGGAAGAGGCCACAGTGCCTAGGGCCCACCGGCCGGGGTAGGGCTTCCCCCAAGCCGGGGAATCCTCAAGGAACACTCCTCAGAGCTATTGCCCCATGTGTGCTCTGTAGCAGAGAGCTCTGGAGACTAGGTCTGTTCTGACTGGGAAACTGAGGCCCTGGGAGCAGCTATCTTTTTTGATTCTAAGAAAGAGACCTTGCCAGGCTCCATTTCGTTGAAAATCACAACGGGCTGGAAAGTGCTAGCTTGAAAGTCAGTGGTAGGGGCGATTTTGCCTAGGCCCCCCGCCCCGGTAGGGCTTCCCCAAGCTCGTGAACATCAAGGCACCCTCCTCAGAGATAATGCCCATGTGTGCTCTGTAGCACAGAGTTCTGGAGACTAGGCCTGGTCTGACTAGGACACTGAGGCCTGGAGGCAAACACATTGTTGTGACTTCTTAACAGCAAACACCTGTTTCGCCAAGGAAGATTGGATAAGCACTCCCTTGGGCTACCTTTTATGACTCTAAGGAAGAGAACCTGCCAGGCGGCACTGGGGCTGAAAATCACAAGTGGCTGAAAAGTGCTACGTGGAAAGTCAGTGGAAGAGGCCACAGTGCCTAGGCCGCACCGCCCGGGTAGGGATTCCCCAAGCCAGGGAACCTCAAAAAAACACTCCTCAGAGCTATTGCCCCATGTGTGCTCCATAGCAGAGAGCTCTGGAGACTTCTAGGTCTGTTCTGACTGGGAAACTGAGACCCTGGGAGCAGACTCATTGTTGTGCCTTCTTAACAGACAAACACCTCTTGCACCAGGGAAGCTTGAATAAACACTCCCTTGGGTTACCTTTTATGACTCTAAGGAAGAGACCCTGCCAGGCTGCCTTTGGCTGAAAATCACAAGGGGCTGGAAAGTGCTACCTGGAAGTCAGTGGAAGAGATCACAGTGCCTAGGTGCCACCGCAGGGGTAGGGCTTTCCCAAGCCAGGGAACCTCAAGGAACACTCCTCAGAGCAATTGCCCCGTGTGTGCTCTGTAGCAGTGAGTTCTGGAGACTAGGATTGTTCTGACTGGGAAACTGAGGCCCTGGGATCAGACCCATTCTTGTGGCTTCTTAAGACACAAACACCTGTTGCACCAGGGAAGCTTGAATAAACACTCCCGTGGGCTACCTTTTATGACTTTAAGGAAGAGACACTACCAGGCGGCATTTGGCTGAAAATCACAAGGTGCTGGAAAGTACTAACTGGAAAGTCAGTGGAAGAGGCCACAGTGCCTAGGCCCCACTGCCCGGGCAGGGCTTCCCCAAGCCAGGAAACCTCAAGGAACACTCCTCAGAGCTATTGCCCCATGTGTGCTCTGTAGCAGAGTGTTCTGGAGACTAGGTGTGTTCTGACTGTGAAACTGAGTCCCTGGGAGCAAACCCACTGTTGTGGCTTCTTAACAGACAAACACCTCTTGCACCAGGGAAGCCTGAATAAGCACTCCCTTGGGCTATCTTTTATGACTCTAAGGAGGAGACCCTGCCAGGCTGCCTTTAACTGAAAATCACAAGGGGCTGGAAAGTGCTACCTGGAAAGTCAGTGGAAGAGGCCACAGTGCCTAGGCCCTACCACCCGGATAGGGCTTCCCCAAGCCAGTGAACCTCAAGGAACACTCCTCAGAGCTATTGCCCCATATGTGCTCTGTAACAGTGAACTCTGGAGAATAGGTATGTTCTGACGGGGAAACTGAATCCATGGGAGCAGACCCATTGTTGTGGCTTCTTAACAGACAAACACCTCTTGCACCAGGGGAGCCTGAGTAAGCACTTCCTTGGGCTACCATTTATGACTCTAAGGAAGAGACCCTGCCAGGCTGCCTTTAACTGAAAATCACAAGCGGCTGGAAAGTGCTACCTGGAAAGTCAGTGGAAGAGGACACAGTGCCTAGGCCCCACCGCCCGTGTAGGGCTTCCCCAAGCCAGGGAACCTCAAGGAACACTCCTCAGAGCTGTTGCCCCATATGTGCTCTGTAGCAGAGAGCTCTAGATACTAGGTCTGTTCTGACTGGGAAACTCAGGCCCTGGGAACAGACCCATTATTGTGGCTTCTTAACAGCCAAACACCTCTTGCACCAGGGAAGCGTGAATAAGCAACTCCCTTGGGCTACCTTTTATGACTCTAAGGAAGAGACCCTGCCAGGCTGCCTTTGGCTGAAAATCACAACGTGCTGGAAAGAGCTACCTGGAAAGTCAGTGGAAGAGGCCACAGTGCCTAGGCCCTACCATCCGGGCAGGGTTTCCCCAAGCCAGGGAACCTCAAGGAACACTCCTCAGAGCTATTGCCCCATGTGTGCTCTGTAGCAGAGAACTCTGGATACTAGGTCTGTTCTGACTGGAAACCTCAGGCCCTCGGATCAGACCCATTGTTGTGGCTTCTTAACAGACAAACACCACTTGCACCAGGGAAGCCTGAATAAGCACTCCCTTGGGCTACCTTTTTTGACTCTAAGGAAGAGACCCTGCCAGGTTGCCTTTGGCTGAAAATCACAAGGGGCTTGAAAGTGCTACCTGGAAAGTCAGTGGAAGAGGCTACAGTGCCTAGGCCCCACCGCTCGGGGAGGGCTTCCCCAAGCCAGGGAACCTCAAGGAACACTCCTCAGAGCTATTGCCCCATGTGTGCTCTGTAGCAGAGAGCTCTGGAGACTAGGTCTGTTCTGACTGGGAAACTCAGGCCCTGGGAGCAGACCCATTGTTGTGGCTACTGAACAGACAAACACCTCTTGAACCAGGGAAGCCTGAATAAGCACTCCCTTGGGCTATCTTTTTTGATTCTAAGAAAGAGACCTTGCCAGGCTCCATTTCGTTGAAAATCACAACGGGCTGGAAAGTGCTAGCTTGAAAGTCAGTGGTAGGGGCCATTTTGCCTAGGCCCCCCGCCCCGGTAGGGCTTCCCCAAGCTCGTGAACATCAAGGCACCCTCCTCAGAGATAATGCCCATGTGTGCTCTGTAGCACAGAGTTCTGGAGACTAGGCCTGGTCTGACTAGGACCCTGAGGCCTGGAGGCAAACACATTGTTGTGACTTCTTAACAGCAAACACCTGTTTCGCCAAGGAAGATTGGATAAGCACTCCCTTGGGCTACCTTTTATGACTCTAAGGAAGAGAACCTGCCAGGCGGCACTGGGGCTGAAAATCACAAGTGGCTGAAAAGTGCTACGTGGAAAGTCAGTGGAAGAGGCCACAGTGCCTAGGCCGCACCGCCCGGGTAGGGCTTGCCAAAGCCAGGGAACCTCAAGGAACACTCCTCAGAGCTATTGCCCCCCATGTGTGCTCTGTAGCAGAGAGCTCTGGAGACTAGGTCTGTTCTGACGGGGAAACTGAGGCCCTGGGAGCAGAGCCATTGTTGTGGCTTTTTAACAGACAAAAACCTCTTGTACCAGGGAAGACTGAATAAGCACTCCCTTGGGTTACCTTTTATGACTGTAAGAAAGAGAGCTCCATAGCAGAGAGCTCTGGAGACTACTAGGTCTGTTCTGACTGGGAAACTGAGGCCCTGGGAACAGACCCATTGCTGTGGCTTCTTAACAGACAAACACCTCTTGCACCAGGGAAGCTTGAATAAGCACTCCCTTGGGTTACCTTTTATGACTCTAAGGAAGAGACCCTGCCAGGCTGCCTTTGGCTGAAAATCACAAGGGGCTGGAAAGTGCTACCTGGAAAGTCAGTGGAAGAGGCCACAGTGCCTAGGCCCCCACCGCAGGGGTAGGGCTTTCCCAAAGCCAGGGAACCTCAAGGAACACTCCTCAGAGCTATTGCCCCATGTGTGCTCTGTAGCAGAGAGCTCTGGAGACTAGGTCTGTTCTGACTGGGAAACTGAGGCCCTGGGAGCAGACCCATTGTTGTGGCTTCTTAAGACACAAACACCTCTTGCACCAGGGAAGCTTGAATAAGCACTCCTTGGGGCTACCTTTTATGACTCTAAGGAAGAGACACCCTGCCAGGCTGCATTTGGCTGAAAATCACAAGGTGCTGGAAAGTACTAACTGGAAAGTCAGTGGAAGAGGCCACAGTGCCTAGGCCGCACCACCCGGGTAGGGGATCCCCAAGCCAGGGAACCTCAAGGAACCCTCCTCAGAGCTACTGCCCCATGTGTGCTCTGTAGCAGAGAGCTCTGGAGACTAGGTCTGTTTTGACGGGGAAACTGAGGCCTTGGGAGCAAACCCATTGTTTTGGCTTCTTAACAGACAAAAACCACTTGTACCAGGGAAGCCTGAATAAGCACTCCCTTGGGCTACCTTTTTTGACTCTAAGGAAGAGACCCTGCAAGGCTGCATCTGGCTGAAAATCATAAGGGGCTGGAAAGTGCTACCTGGAAAGTCAGTGGAACAAGCCACTGCCTAGGCCCCACCAACCAAGAAGGGCTTCCCCAAGCCAGGGAACCTCAAGGATCACTCCTAAGATCTATTGCCACATGTGTGCTCTGTAGCAGAGAGCTCTGGAGACTAGGTCTGTTCTGACTGGGAAACTGAGGCCCTGGGAGCAGAGCCATTGTTCTGGCGTCTTCACAGCCAAACACCTCTTGCACCAGGGAAGACTGAATAAGCAGTCCCTTGGGCTACATTTTTTGACTGTAAGGAAGAGACCCTGCAAGGCTGCATCTGGCTGAAAATCACAAGGGGCTGGGAAGTGATACCTGGAAAGTCAGTGAAAGAGGCCACAGTGCCTAGGCTCCAAAGCCCAGGTAGGGCTTCGACAGTGTCCCTGGAACGTGAAGGCACCCTCCACAGCGCTTTTTCCCCATGTCTGCTCTGTAGCAGAGAGCTCTGGAGACTAGGTCTGTTCTGACTGGGAAACTGAGGCCCTGGGAGCAGAGCCATTGTTCTGGCGTCTTCACAGCCAAACACCTCTTGCACCAGGGAAGACTGAATAAGCAGTCCCTTGGGCTACCTTTTTTAACTCTAAGGAAGAGACCCTGCAAGGCTGCATCTGGCTGAAAATCACAAGGGGCTGGGAAGTGGTACCTGGAAAGTCAGCGAAAGAGGCCACAGTGCCTAGGCTCCAAAGCCCAGGTAAGACTTCCCCAAGGCAGGGAGCCTCAAGGAACCCTCCTCAGAGCTATTTCCCCATGTCTGCTCTGTAGCAGAGAGCTCTGGAGACTAGGTCTGTTCTGACTGGGAAACTGAGGCCCTGGGAGCAGAGCCATTGTTCTGGCGTCTTCACAGCCAAACACCTCTTGCACCAGGGAAGACTGAATAAGCAGTCCCTTGGGCTACCTTTTTTGACTCTAAGGAAGAGACCCTGCAAGGCTGCATCTGACTGAAAATCACAAGGGGCTGGGAAGTGATACCTGGAAAGTCAGTGAAAGAGGCCACAGTGCCTAGGCTCCAAAGCCCAGGTAAGGCTTCGACAGTGCCCTGGAACGTGAAGGCACCCTCCACAGCGCTTTTTCCCCATGCCAGCTCTGTAGCGGAGAGCTCTGGAGACTATGTCTGTTCTGACTGGGAAACTGAGGCCTTGGGAGCAGAGCCATTGTTCTGGCGTCTTCACAGCCAAACACCTCTTGCACCAGGGAAGACTGAATAAGCAGTCCCTTGGGCTACCTTTTTTGACTCTAAGGAAGAGACCCTGCAAGGCTGCATCTGGCTGAAAATCACAAGGGGCTGGGAAGTGATACCTGGAAAGTCAGTGAAAGAGGCCACAGTGCCTAGGCTCCAAAGCCCAGGTAAGGCTTCGACAGTGCCCTGGAACGCGAAGGAACCCTCCACAGCGCTTTTTCCCCATGTCTGCTCTGTAGCAGAGAGCTCTGGAGACTAGGTCTGTGCTGACTGGGAAACTGAGGCCCTGGGAGCAGAGCCATTGTTCTGGCGTCTTCACAGCCAAACACCTCTTGCACCAGGGAAAACTGAATAAGCAGTCCCTTGGGCTACCTTTTCTCACTCTAAGGAAGAGACCCTGCAAGGCTGCATCGGGCTGAATATCACAAGGGGCTGGGAAGTGATACCTGGAAAGTCAGTGAAAGAGGCCACAGTGCCTAGGCTCCAAAGCCCAGGTAAGGCTTCGACAGTGCCCTGGAATGTGAAGGCACCCTCCATAGCGCTTTTTCCCCATGTCTGCTCTGTAGCAGAGAGCTCTGGAGACTAGGTCTGTTCTGATTGGGAAACTGAGGCCCTGGGAGCAGAGCCATTGTTCTGGCGTCTTCACAGCCAAACACCTCTTACACCAGGGAAGACTGAATAAGCAGTCCCTTGGGCTACCTTTGTTGACTGTAAGGAAGAGACCCTGCAAGGCTGCATCTGGCTGAAAATCACAAGGGGCTGGGAAGTGATACCTGGAAAGTCAGTGAAAGAGGCCACAGTGCCTAGGTTCCAAATCCCAGGTAGGGCTTCGACAGTGCCCTGGAACGTGAAGGCACCCTCCACAGCGCTTTTTCCCCATGTCTGCTCTGTAGCAGAGAGCTCTGGAGACTAGGTCTGTTCTGACTGGGAAACTGAGGCCCTGGGAGCAGAGCCATTGTTCTGGCGTCTTCACAGCCAAACACCTCTTGCACCAGGGAAGACTGAATAAGCAGTCCCGTTGGCTACCTGTTTTGACTCTAAGGAAGAGACCCTGCAAGGCTGCATCTGGCTGAAAATCACAAGGGGCTGGGAAGTGAAACCTGGAAAGTCAGTGAAAGAGGCCACAGTGCCTAGTCCCCAGCACCAGGGTAGGGCTTCCCTAAGGCAGGGAGCCTTAAGGAACCCTCCTCAGAGTTATTTCCCCATGTCTGCTCTGTAGCAGAGAGCTCTGGAGACTAGGTCTGTTCTGACTGGGAAACTGAGGCCCTGGGAGCAGAGCCATTGTTCTGGCGTCTTCACAGCCAAACACCTCTTGCACCAGGGAAGAGTGAATAAGCAGTCCCTTGGGCTACC
>JAGTYA010000863.1:0-16690 GCA_024291935.2 Okapia johnstoni | reverse complement strand
AGTTAAAATATAGGTAGTTGAGTTGAAAGTGTATAGGGGGTTTTAGAGAGTTGAGGAGTTATGAAGTGAAGGAAGGTGGGTTGGTATTTGGGGAGTTAGTTTATGATAAGAAATGGTAGATAGTGGGTAGAGTGGGGATGAAAGGTAAGGGTAGGTAAGGAGTAGTTATTTTGGGGAAGAGGGGGGTGGTGAGATGGTTTTAGATAGTTGTGGTTAGTGGTTTGTAGGAGTAGAATGAAGTAGGATTGGTGAGTAGTAGTTAGTAATATGAGTGTTAGGAAGTAAGTTAGGAGGTTAGTAGGATTTAAAGTAAGAGGGTAGTTTAATGTAGAAGTGAAGATGGAAGGTTTTTTGGAGTATTAGTTGAGGAGTTTTTTTATAAAGGGTGTTTGGAGGTGATAGGTATTTGTGGTTATAGTTTAGTAAGTTTAGTAAGAGAGTGTTTAGTTGAGTGGAGTAGGATTTAGGTGTAAGTTAGATGTTTTTATAAAGGAAGTAGTTGGGGTAGTAGTTTTTGTTAGAGTAGGTTGGTGTTGTAAGTAGTATTAGATTGAAGAAGGGGAGAGTATTAGAGAAGATTTGTTATCTGGTTTTAGAGGAATAGATGGTATAAGTAGTGGTAGAGTATTTTAGAAAGTTAGTAGGAGATTAGAGTAAAGTTTTAGTAGGAGTTATAGGGAATTGTGTTTGATTAGGTAAGTGATAGTGTTAGGTAGGTTTAAGAGTATAGTATGAATTGTAGTAAGTTTAGGTTAGTAGAATTTGTGAGGTGAGAGGGGGGGTGGTAGATTTTTGTGAGGTAGTTGAATATGAGAGGGGTAGGTTAATAGGATTAGTATTAGTTATGTGTAGTTGGTTGTGAGGTAAGAGAGTAGTAGTTGAGGGGTGTTAGAGTAAGTGATTTAGAGTTTTGGGTTTTTGGGTAGATAATTAGTTTGGTTATTGTAGGTTTTTGATATGTTGGGTGAGTTATATTAGGTTGAGGAGATTAGAATTAAGGTTTATAGGAAGATTTAAGAAGTTTAGGAGATGTGTAGAGAGTTGTTAAGGGGTGTGGGAGAGTGATAATGTAGAGAATAGATTAGGATAGTGGTTGGGTTATGAAAAGTAATGTAGTTGTATTGGGGTAGTAAAGGTTAGTATGAGGGTGGGTAAGTGTAGTTGTGTTTGTTTAGTATAGAGGAGAGTTGGTTTTGTTAGGTAGGTTAGGTTGTGAGTTTAGGTGAGATGGAGTTTAGTAGTAGTTAGTAAGAGTTAGGTTTATGAATAGGGGTTTAGGTAGTTAGTGGAAGGGGTAGTGGGTGGTTTTTGGTTAGTTAGGATGTGTTGGGTGGTATGGATAGTAGATTTTTGTTTTGGGATGAGAGTAGAGGGGGGTTTTTATTTTAGTTTGGTAAGTTGGTTGGAGATTAGTAGGGTTAAGTAGAGTTAATGGGATAGAGGGGGGATTTTGTAGTGGAGTAGAGTTGTGAATGAGAGTAGTATTGGTTTTGGTGGAGATGAGGGTAGTAGGGAAATAGAGAGGAGGTTTTTAGTAGTGTTTGGTTTAGTTAGTATAGTTGAATAGATGGTAGTAAATGGGGTGAGTGAGTGTAAGTAGTGTAGTTAGGGGGGTTAAGGGAGTAGTTTTTGGGAGGTAGGTTTGGGTAAGGTTAGTGGTGAGGTTGGATTATGGGATTGTAGAGTGTGGTTAGTTGTAGATTTTTAGTATAATAGTTTGGGTGGAGTGGGGGGTGTTAAGTTAGGTAGTTGGGGTAGTAGTTGTGGGGAGGTAGGGGGGGGTGGTGGTGTTGAGGAGGGGTAAAGTTTTATTAGGGTTAAGGATTTGTGGTAGGGAAGAGAGAGTTTAGAGTGATTAGGGTTGGTAGTAGGTTTTGAAGGTAGGTAGATTTGTTAGGTAGTAGAGGAAGTAAGGGTAAGTGAGGTTAGTTTTTAAGTAGTTAGGGTTAAGATTGAAGTGTGGTTTGGTTGGGTTGAGGTGAGTTAGGGTTTAGTAGAGGTTAGTTGTTTAGAGGGTAGTATGTTTTGAGTTTTAGTTTGGGGTGTAGGTTTAGTTAATGAGTGATTGGGGAGTAGGTAGGAGGTAGGGTGGGGGTGGTGTAGAGTGGGTATTAAGTTAGGAGTAGGTTTGATGAAGTTTGATTTGTTTTTAGTTTATAGAGTAGATTTTTAGTGGAGAGGTAGAGGTGTTAGTTAAGAGTTGTTAGAGAGTGGATGTTTTATGAATGTTTTATAGTAGTTTTTTAGTAGGTTGAGTAGTAGTGTGTGTATGTGAGTTTTTAGTAGAGAGTTTGTGTTGGTAGTGTAGAGTAGATGAGATGAGGGGGTAGAGGTTGTTGTAATTGTTTAGTTGTTAGTGTGATAGTAGTTTAGTAGGTTGTAGTTGGGGAGATTTTTAGTAGTAAAGTAAGAGGGGGGTAGTTTAGAGGAGTTTTTTTAGATATTTTTTTATGTTAATAGTAGTAGTGGTGGGTTTGTGAGATGTTAGTTAGTAGTTGGGAGTAGGTGAGTATGGTGTTTGTGGTTTGAGAGTTGTTGAAGGGAGTAGGAGAGGTTTTAGGTTGAAGTTAGTAGTTAGTTTAGTGTAGGAAGGGTAGTTTAGTTAGTTGTTATTGTAGTAGTTTTTTAAGGTGGAAGGTAGTTGTAGTTATGAGTTAAGTTGTAAGTTATAGTTAGTTGTTTGATAAGAAGAGTAGATAGGTTTTTGGATTAGTTGTATTGAGTGGTTATGAAGGGGGAGTAGTAGGTTAGTTGGTAGTTTAGTAGAGGTAGGGATAGTGTATGTTAGTTGAGGAATAGTAAGGGTTAGAGTTTTTAATAGTGGTTTGTTTAGTTAGTAGGTTTGTTTAGGGTTGAGAGAGTAAGTTGATAGTGTAGAGTAGTAGTAGTGAGTAGAGAAAAGTTTAGGGTTTTGTGATTATTAGGTGTTAGTGGTTTTTTTTAAGTAGTTAAGAGATTTGTTTTTAGTAAGTTTAGTTTGTAGTGTTGTAGAGTAGAGTAAATAGGTTTAGTATAGTAGAGTTAGAGTATGTGGTGGTTTTGTAAGGGTTAGTTTTTGGTGAGTTAAGTAGAGTTTTTGTTAGTGTTTTAGTTGTAGTAGTATGAGAGTAGAGTTAAGAGTTTAGAGTGTTTAAGTGAGTAGTAGTAGATAGAGATATGTTGTTTAGATGTGATAGTATGAGTTTTGAGTTAGTTAGAGTGAGTAGGTATGTTTGGTATGTAAGTTAGGTATTGTGTAAGTTGAGAGTTTGTGGTTTGTTTGGGTTAGGAGTGAGAGTAGTGTAGTTAAAGTTAGTTGGTTTTTAGTTTTTTTTTTTTGTAGAGTTATGGAGTAGTTTAGTTAGAGGTAGGTTAGTGTTAGTAGTATGGTATAGGGAAGGGGAGGAGATTAGGGTGTTGTTAGAGTTTTAAGAGTTGTTTTAGATAGAAGAGTAGTTAGGTAATAGTATGAGTGGGGAAGAAGTGAGAGTTTTTTTAGGTTTGAGGTAAGTTGGAGTTTTAGAGTTTTAGTTAAGGAGGAGTGTGTTAGTTTAGTTAGGTTTGGGAGTGTAGTAGTAGGAGTATAGTGTGTGGTTAGTTTTGTGGGTGAATGTTTTGGGAGAGTTAGTTTAGAGTTTTAGATGTAGTTGTGTTTTATGAGTGGGTTGAGTAGTTTGGGGTTGTTAAGGTAGTTGGGTGGATGTAAGTTTATTGTAAGTTGGTAGGTTGAGTTGTTAGTTTTTTAGATTTTTTAGTTTAGTTTATGTAGTTAGTAGGTTTAGATTTATAGGAGTTTTAGGTTAGTTTTTTGGTTGTTAGTGGGGTGGGTAATAAGGGGGAGGGTGAGGGGTAGAGGTGTAGTAAGGGGGGGTTAGGAGGTGGTTGGGTAGTGTGATTAGTAGTAGTTAGAGGTGGTGTATGTAGGGTATTTTTAAGGGTTTGTAGAAGTAAAGGTATTTGAGTTTTATTATGTTATAGTTTGAGGTTGTGTGTAAGTAGGTTAGGGGTTTTTTTTTGAGGGAGGAGTAATTTTGTAGTATTTTTGTTTTTAGATTTGGGTTTTGGATTAAGGTTTTGGATGGGGTTTAGTTTGGGTGTTATAGGGAGTAGTAGAGAGTAGGGGGGGGAGGGGAGGTAGTGTGTTGAGAGGTAGTTAGTAGAGTTTTTTGGGTTGAGGGAGGGTAGTTGAGTGGTAGTTGTAGAGAGTAGTTAGTGGTGTTTAGGGGTGTTGTTTTTTGAGTTGGTATTTTATAGTAGAGTTGGAGAGAGTATAGTAGAAGATGAAGGTTTGTAGTTTTGTGTTTATATTAGTTATTTTGAGGGGGTGGTAGAGTAGGGGATAGTTTGTTTGTTGTGAGTATATGAGTTGGGGTAGGTTTAGGGTTTTAGAAGGGTAAGTGAGTAGGGGTTAGGGTAGTATAGAGTAGTATGTAGGAAGTTTGGTTGTTAGTTTATGTTTTTAGGTGTAGGTAGTGTAGATGTTGGAGTAGAGGTAGTATGTAGGGGTAGGGGGGGAGTAGTTTAAAGATAGTAGGGGTAGATTTTAAAGTAGTAGTTGTTAGGGGTAGTTAGGTTGGTGTAGGGGTGTGTAGTTGGTAGAGAAGGAGGGTGGTAGGAAGTAGTGTTTTAGAGGTTTAGAAAGAGTTTAGGGAAGAGAGTATTGAGTTGTTTTGAGTTTTTTGTTTTTGTTAGGGTAGGGGAAGTGAGAGAGTGGAAGTGAGAGTTAGTAGTAGGTGTATGTAGTAGTGTTTGTGTTAGTAATAGTGTGGGTTAGGTTTTGTTTAGGTAGTTTAATAGTTTAGGTTAGGGGGGTAGTAGGGTAGGGAAGTTTAGATTTAGTGGATGTAGGGGAGGAGTAAGGGGGGTTATAGTTTTAGGGTAGTAGTTTGGAGGTTTTAAGGTTAAGTGTAGGTAGTTTTTAATAGGTGTTTAATTAGTGGAGTAGTTTGGGTGAAGAGTTAGTTAGGAGATTGTTTAAGTTAAGTATGGTAGAGTTTTGAAGGAGTTAGATAGTATAGGGTAGGTTAGTTTATTATTTGTTGTATGTAAGTGAGTAGTAGTTAATGTTTTAGATTAGAAAGAGTTTAGTAGGGAGTTTAGTAAGAAGGTATTAAGAGGGAGTGATAGTAGATAGTAGGTAGAAGTGTGTAGTTAGTAATTGTTATAGTGTTGTTTATGGAGGTGTTAGTGGGAAAAGAAGTAAGAGTAGAGAGAGAGAGAGTTAGTTTTTTTTTTTTTAGAGTAGGTTAGTAGAGTTGAGTAAGTTTTTAGAGAGGTTAGGAGGAGTAGTTAGTTTGTAGTGTATAAGTAGATAGTATTTTTTAGAGGAGGTATTAGAGAGTAGTGTGATAGGATAGAGTTTTGGTTGGGTTGAGTAAATTTAGTAGAGTAGTAGAAGTTTTTGATTATAGGGTGTGGATTTATAGTGGAGGTTGTAGTTAGTAGTTTAAGTTTAGTAGTATAGGTGAATGTGAAGGTTGTAGTAGTTTAGGAGGTTAGAGAGGTAGGGATAGGTAGGTAGGGTTGGGAGGGTTTAGGGTTGAGGTTATAGTAGTAGGGAGTATTGTTTTTTTATTTGTTATTTTTTTAGTAGAGGGTTTATTTAAGGTTTGTATTTTAGTGTGTTGAGAGTGTTATTGTTGAAGTTTAGTAAGTGGAGATGAGAGTAGTTAGGTAGGTAGAGATGAGTAGGTGATAGTATAGAGTAGTTTTAGAGGTTAGATAGTTTTAGAAGTTATTTAGTAAGAGTAGTTTATAGATTTTGTGGTATAGGTAGTATTATAGTTTTAGTATAGAGTTTTATTTTAGGTAGTAGAGAAAGGAGGTATAGTGATTTGAGTTTTAAGAGTTAGGGGGAGATTGAGTGGTTGTAGAGTTAGTGAAGGTTTAGGTGGTAGAAAGGGAGAGAGTTGGAGTGGTTTAGTAGTAGTATAGTAGTTTTATAGGTATTGAGGGTAGTTAGTAGTTTTTTTTGTAAGGTTTTAATTAGTAGAGGAGTTTATTGTTATGGGAGTGTATGGTTTTGTAGTTATGGGTTTTAGGGAGTTAGATAGAGTAGTTGGGTTTAAGAGTAGAGGAGGGATTGTTTTAGGAGGTTATGTAGTAAGGTGAGTAGTAGTTTTTAGAAGATTTTTAGTGTAGTATTTTAGTAGTGAGTTAGGGTTAGTAGTTAGATTGGTTAGAGTTTTGGGGTTGTTTTTTGAGTGTTTGGGTAGGAGTAGTTAGTTTTGTGGGTAGAGTAATAGGGGGTTTATTTAGTAGTTTTAGTAGTTATTTTAGTTTAGTAGTATGTGTTAGTAGTTAAAGTAGGTATTTAGTTTAGTGAGAGGAGTAAGTAAGTAGGTTTAGTGTTTTTTTTTTTTAGAGTTAGAGTGTTTTAGTTTTAGTAGATGAGTTAAGTAGGAGTTTTAGAGGTAGTTTTTTGGTTGTTTTTAGATATTTTTAGGTTTGTTTGATTTGTATGTAATTTTTGTTGAGAGTATTTAGAAAGATTAGTAGGAGTTAGAGAGAGTATTAGTAGTTTAGTATAGTAGGATGTTAGTTTAGGGTGAGGTTAGGTTTTTAGTTTAGGTAGTAGTTTGAGGGAAGTGTTAGAGTAGTATAGTAGAGTTTAGAGTAGGATGGGAGGTATTAGAGATTAGTAGTAGTTTTGATTAGTTTGTGAGTTAGGTGTAGAGGTTAGTTTTTTATTGTTTAAGTTGAGTGGGGTAGAGTGGTATAGTAGTTTTAGTTTATTTTAGTTAAGTTTTTTTTTAGTTTAGTTAGTAGTTTAGAGATGTAAGTTATTTGTTATTAGGGGGGTATGATTTTTGTAGAGATGAGATTTTTGTGGTTTAGTTAGAAGGTGTTGTTTTTTTAGTTTTTAGTTTTTGTTTTTTTTTGGAGTGAGATTTTTAGAGTTTTAAGTAGTTTTAAGTTTAGAGTATTAGGTTTAGAGAGGAAAGTTATAGTTTTTTGATTTTTTTTATTAGTAGTTTTTTTAGTTAGGTTGAGAGGATTAGTTTTTAGTTTTGTGTAGTTTTTTAGTTAGTTTTTGGTTGATGGTGTTAGGAGTTATTGTTAGATTGTAGAAGTGGTAGAGGAGAGAGAGGGTTGGTTAAGGTAGGTAGGGAGAAAGAGGTGTTTTAGTAGAGTAGTTTTTTTAGGATTAGGGAGTTTAGTGATAGTTTAGGTTTTTTTAGTGTAGGTTATGGTTGGTGAGTAAGTTAGGGATGTTGTATTAGAAGTAGAGTTAGTAGTTTTAGTATGTTTATTGTGGTAAGGGTATTGTAAATAGTTATTTTTGATTAAGATTGGTTTTTGTAATTTTATAGTTTAGTTGTATTTTTAGTAGTGAAGTTTTTAGTAGTGTAGTAAGGGGTTTTAGTTTAGTTAGTTTTTTTAGGTGTTTATGGTAGTAGAAGATTAGAATTTGGGAGGTAGGTTTAGTAGTAGTTTTAGTAGAGTTTTTTTTTTTTTATTTATAGTATTTTTGGTTTATAGTAGTAGTAGAGAGTAAGAGAAGTTTTGTAGGGAGTAGTAGTGTAGTTAGTTGTTAGTAGGAGGAAGGGGTAGTAGGTAGTAGTTTTAGATTTTGGTGGGTTGAGTAGTTTGTTTTAATAGTTGATTTTTTTTGTTTTTTTTGTTTATTAGGGTAGTTTTTTAGGGTTTTTAGTTGAGTATAAGGAGTAGTAGTTAGTAGAAGAGAGTTGTTAGATTTAGAGTAGTATGGTTTGTAGATAGTAGGAGTGGAGTAGTAGAGTTTTTAGTTTTAGGTAGTAGTATTTAGAGTTTAGAGAGTAGTAGGGTTTTTTTTAGTTTAGGGGTTAGTATTAGGTTTGTTAGTTTTTAGAGTTTAGTGTTTAGAGGGTAGAGTTAGTTTAGGGTGTATTTGTAAGTTTGTGAGTAATATTTTTAAGTTAGTGTAGTTAGGGTGTAGTTAGTTTTTTTTTAAGTTTTGAAGTTAGTTTTTTAGTAGTTTTATTTTATTTATTGGTTAAAGTAGAGTTAGGGTTAGTTAGAGTTTAGTTTTTAGTAGTGATTTTAGTAGTTTAGTTTTAGTTTTTTTTTATTGTTTTAGAGTAGTTTTTTAGTTAGATGGTTTAGTATTTTTAGTTAGAAGTTGAATAAAGTAGTAGTTTTTTGTTTAAAGTAGTTAGTGTAGTTATAGTTATTTAGAGTAGTAGAGAGTAGGTAGTAGTTAGTTTTTATAGTTTGTGTATAAGTTTATAGGGGGGGGAAGTGGTGTAAAGTAGTTTTTGAAGTATTTAGAGAGTGTTAGATAGATAGGATTAGTAGTATAGTAGTAGTAGTTAGAGGAGGGTATTTTAGAGAATAGTTTAGGGATAGAGTTAGTTTAGTTTTTTAGTTTTTTATAGTTGAGTGAGAGTGTTTAGGTTGTTGAGTAGGGGGAGAGTAAGTGAGAGGAGTAGTAGTAGTAGTAGGGGTAAGTTAGTAAGAGTAAGTTAGGTATTTTAATTAGTAGTAGTTTAGTTAAGTTAGTAGTAGTAGTTTGAGTAGTTAGTTATAGTTTAGTAGAAGGAAGTAGTTTTTATAGTGGTTTTGTAATTTTTAGAGGAGAGGTAGTATAGTAGGTTAGATATGTAGTAGTTTTTTTATTTTTTTTTTGGTTTTAGATGTTTTTAGGTTATATATTAGTAGGGTAGTATGATGGTTTAGGTATTTTGGTAGAGAAGTTAGAGTATTATTTAGTTTAGTAGAGTTAGTTTAGTAGTTTTTTAGAGTTTTTTTTTTGGTTTTTAGGTTTTTAGTAAGAGAGAATAGAGGTTAGAGTTGTAGTTAGATAGTAAAAGTTAGTTTAGTAGGTTTAGTTTAGTAGGTAGTTGGGTTTTTTTAGAGGTAGTTGAGAAGGTGTTTTTTTTTTAGGTTAGAGAGTAGTAGGATAGGAGAGTTTAGAGGTTTTATAAGTTTATTTAGTATAGAGTTTTTTAGAGTTAGAGAGGTTAGTTTAGTTATTATAGTTATAGAAGAGTAAGAGTTTTTTTTTTTTTAGTGAGTTAGTAGTTGTTAATGAAAGAGTAGTTTTTAGGTTAGTTGGTGAAAGTTTTTTTGGGTAGATTTTTATAGATTATTTATGAGTAGAGTTAGAGTATTAGTTAGTTTGGGAGTAGTAGAGTTTTAGATTAGTTTTAGTTTTTTTTTTTTTTAGGATTTTTTTTTATGGGAAAAAGTGGAGGTTTTTAGTTTTAGGTTAGAGGGAGTGAGAAGTAGTAGGTTTTTATAGAAGTTAGTTTTTTGAGTTTTAGTTTTAGTTTTTTTAGATTATTAGTTTAGATGTAGTAGTAGAGTTAGAGAAGTTAGTTAAGAGTAGGTAGTTTTAGAGTAGTAGTTAAGAGTTAGTTGAGTAGGTAGAGGTTTTTGGTTAGTAGTAAGTAGGTAGTTTTAGGAGAGTTAGATATAGAGATTTTAGTTAGTATAGTAATATATAGGGTATAGATGTTTTTTATAGGTAGAGTAGTTAAGTAGTTTAGGGGTAGTTAGTTTTTTTTAGTAGTTTTAGTTTTTTGTTTTAGTTTTAGTTAGTAGTTGTTTTTTTAGTAGTAGAGAGTTAGTTTAGTAGTTTTTTTTTAGATTAGTTTTTGTTTTGATTGAGTAGTTTTTTTAGAGTTAGTTAGTGATTGGTTAGTAGTAGTTTTTTAGATTAGTTAGTAGAGTTAAAGTGTAGTTGTAGTTTAGGTTTTTTTTTTTTTTATTTTTTAAGTTAGTTTTATTAGAGAGGGTATTTGAGAGTTTAGTAGTAGGGAGAAGTTATAGAGTTAAGTTAGTTTAGTAGTTTTTAGAGATGAGTGTAGTAGTTATTAGAGTTTAGTAGAGTATTGTGTAGGTTTTTAGTTTAGTGTTTTAGTTTTTGTAGTTTTAGTTAGTTAGTTTTTTTAGTTTTTTAGAGTTTAGTTTAGTAGAAGTTTTGTTTTAGTTAAGAAGTTTTTTAGTAGAATAGAGTAGTGAGTAGGTTTAGTTTGGTTAGTTGGTTAGTAGATTTTGAGTTGTTAGTAGGTAAGTTTAGTTAGAGTTAGTAGGTAGTTTAGAGAGTATTTTTAGTGTTTAGTTTAAGTAGTAGTTTTTTATTTTGTTAGGTAGAGTTTAGTGGTTAGTTTGTAGTAGGTGGTTTTTAGTTAGTGTAGGTGTGTGTTTTTATTTATAGGGTTAGTGAGAGATTTTTTTTAGTTTTAGTTATTAGAGTTAGTTAGAAGTAGTTAGTTTAGTTAGTAGTGTAGGGTTTTTTTTAGAGTTAAGTAGAAGTAGTTTAGAGTTAGAGTTTTTAGTTTTTTAGAGTTTTTGTTTTAGATATAAGAAGAGTAGTTTTGAGAGTTAGTTTTTGTATTAGTGAGTAGTAGTTTTAGTTTTTAAGTATTAGTATAGTAGTAAGTTTAAGGTTTTTTAGTTTAGTTTTTAGTAGTAGTAGAGAGTTTTTGTAAGTAGTTTTAGTAGAGTGTAGTTTTGTTTAGGTAGTTTATAGGTGGTAGGTTATTTTATAGAGTAAGTAGAGGGTTAGAGGTTAAGAAAGTTTAATTTAGTTTTTTTAGTTTAGTAGTAGTTAGTAGAGTTTTAGTTTTTTAGTAGTAGTTTAGTTTTTTAGGTTTAGTTAGAGTAGTAAGGGTTTTTTAGTTAGTTAGTTTTTAATTTTTTAGTTTTGTTAGTTTTATTGAGAGAGGAGTTAGTAGTTTAGATTTTTAGTATATAGTTTGATAGGGAGTATGAGTAAGTTTAGTTTTTTGTAGTAAGATAAGAGTAGTTTATTTTTTAGTAGTAGTAGTAAAGAGTATAGAGGTAGGTAGTATAGAGTTAGTGTTAGTTTTTAGTGATGATTTATAGAGTAGTTTTTTTTTAGGTTTAGTTAGAGTAGAGAGAGTAGATTAGTTAGGAGTTGAGTTTGTTTTTTAGTTTTTTAGTTAATTTGGGGTGAAGTAGTAGTTAGTAGAGTTAGAGGTAGTTTTTTTTGAGAGATTAGTAGTTAGATAGTTAGAGTAAGTAGTTTTTTTTTTTTTATTATTAGTTAGGTTTTTTGGTTTAAGTTTAGTTAGTAAGATGTTAGAGAAGGTAGTAGTAGTTAGAGTTTAGTAAGTTAGATTTAGTAGTTTTAGTTAGGTAGAGTTGTAGAGTGTTAGTTAGTAGAGTTATTAGAGTTAGAATTATTTTTTTAATAGTAGAGGAAGTTTTAGTGAGTTTTTTGTAGGTAGAGTAGTTAGTTTTTTTAGAGATGAAGTATAGTATAGTAGTATTTAGGTTAGGAGTAGAGTAGAAGTTAGAGTTTAGTAGTTTAGTTTTAGTTAAGTAGTTATTTTGGATAGAGGTTTTTGTAGTGTAGTAGGAGTAGAGAGTTTGTGTTAGTTTTTAGAATTATTTTTAGTGGGTTAGATGTAGAGTTATTTTTTAGTAGTAGAGTAGATTTTTTTTTAGGTGTTAGGTTAGATAGAGTAGTATGAGAGTTAAAGTAGTAGTAGATAGAAGGAAGAGATTTAGGGGGTTTAATAGTAGTTGGGAGTAGTAAGTAGTTAGTTTTTTGTAGTATAGATAGTTTAGAGTAGAGAGTTTTTTTTTTATAGTTTTTTTTAGTTAGTTGTAGTTTTAGTTTTTTTTAGTAGAGTAGGTAGTGAGAAGTTTATATTAGTTTTTTTTTTTTTAGTTAGTAGTTTAGTTAGTTAGAGTAGAGTGTAGTTTAGTTAGTAGTAGTAGTAGTTTATAGTTGTGGGTTTAGTATTGTTAGTATTTGTATTTAGAGTATAGTAGAAGTAGTTTTTAGAGTTTAGTAGTTTAGGTAGTAGGTAGTATATAGATTTTTTTTAGAGTAAGTTTTTTAGTAGTAAGTTTAGAGTTGGTAGTTAGTAGTTTTTAAGTGTAGTTGTGGTTTAGTTTAGGGTTAGTTTTTAGGGGATTTTAGATAAGAAGTTAGTAGTTTTTTTTTAGTAGTAGTAAGGTTTAGTTAGTTTTTAAGAGGGTTAGGAGTAGATAGTAGTTGTTAGTTAGAGTAGTAGTTAGTAGTTTAGTTTTATAGATTGTTTTTTTAGAGTAGTTTAGGATAGGTTGTTTTTTAGTAAGTATAGTTGAGTAGTTGTTTAGGAGAGATTTTGGGATAGATAGTTAGAGTGTTTTTAGGTTTTAGGTATTTTGTTTGGTTTTAGATTAGTAGGTAGATTTTAGTATATTAGAGTTAGAGTTGAGTTTTAAGTATTAGGAAAAGAGTTTAGGTTAGGTTTTGAGTAGGTTAGTAAGTTTTGTTGAGTTGTAAGAGTTAGTAGTTGGAGTAGGTTTTAGTTATAGGAGTTTGTTTTTAGTTTTTATAAGTAGTAGTTAGATAGTGTATAGAGTTTTTTTGTAGTTTAGAGTTTTTTTTAGTTATAGGTAGTAGTTTTTAGTAGGTATAGTTTTTTTTGTAGTTAGGTTGGAATAGTTTATTTAGGGGTGGGGTAGAGTAAGATATGATAGTAGTAAGTAGGTTTAGTAGTAGTTTTTTAGTAGTAGTGGTAGTTTTTTTGTAGTAGGTAGTAGTTTTTTGAGTTAGATAGGTTTAAGTAGTAAGTAAGTTTAGGGTAGTAGTTTTAGTTTTTTTTATTAAATGAGAGTTTAGGTATTTTTTTAGTGTTTTAGTGGTTAGTTGAGTTTTAGTAGGGGAAGTAGTTTTAATAAGTATTTTAAGTTTAGGTAGTGAGGGGATTTTTTTAGTTTTGTTTTTGTAGTAGTTTTAGAGTTAGTTAGTTATAGTGTGTGTAGTTTTTTTAGTTTAGTATTTTTAGAGTTTTGATGGGTAGAAGAGTAGTAGAAGTAGTGAGTAGTAGAAGTTAAGTATAGTTAGTTTTTGTTTGTAGTAGTAGTTAGTAGAGTTTGAGAGTTTTTAATAGTGTAGTAGAGTTTTTTTTTTTTAGAAGGTTTTATTTTTAGTTTAGTGTAGAGAGTTTTGAGTAGTTTAGAGTTTTTTGTAGGGTGTAAGTAGGGTGTATTGAGTTGTGTTGTAGAGAAGTTAGTTTAATAGGTGAGAGTTAGGATTAGTATTTTTTTAGTTTTAGAGTAGGAGAGTAGAGTAGATTAGAGGGAGAGTAGTTTTAGTAAGGGTTTTTGTAAGGATTTAGTTGGTTAGAGTAAGTAGGTTTTAGAGATAGGGTAGAAGAATAGAGAGTTAGAGTTTTGTAGAGGGTAGATGAGTTTTATTTTTAGTGAGAATTTATTAGTAGAAGAGTTAGTAAGTAGAGTAGTTTAGTTAGTTGTAGGGGTTTTTTAGTATTAGTTGATGAAGTGTTAGAGTGTAGAGAGTTTTTAGAAGTAGAAATTGAGTTAGGAGATTTAGAGGTTGGTTAGTTAGGTATTTAGTTAGTGATTGTTTTAGGAAGTAGAGTTTTAGTAAAGTTTTTTTAGTTTTTGGTTAGTTTTGGTAGAGTAGTAGTTGAAGAAGTAGATAGAAAGTAGAGTTTGAGGAGTTTTGTAGAGAGAGAGTTTAGTTTTTTTGGTGAGTTTTTTAGAGGGAATTTTTTTTTGGATTAGAGGAGTTAGGTAGAGTAAGTAGTAGGAGGTTATTTTAGTATATGTTAAAGGATGTAGTTTGTAGTTTAAGTTTTGAGTAGATAGTAATTGTTGTAAAGAGTGAAGTTAGTAGAGTAGAGTTTGGAGTGGTAGTTAGTTAGTATAGTATTGAGTAGTAGAAGAGTAGTTTTAGTTTAGTGTAGTAGTAGTTAAAGAGAGGGGTTTTTTAGAAGATTTTTAGATTAGTAGAAGTTTTTTTTAGAGAGGTAGAGGGGGAGTGTTTAGTAGATGGAGTTTAGGGTTTTTATGTTAGTGGTGTAAGTTTTTGTTAGGGTTAGTAGTAGGTAGATTTTTAGTTTTTAGTTAGTTTGAGTAGTTGAAGGTTAGTAGGTAGTAGAGTTAGTTTTTTTTTAGTTAGTTAGGAGTAGAGTAGTTTGAATGTTTAGAGAGAAAATTAGTAGGTAGAGGAGTGAGGTAGTAGTTTTAGGTAGGTAGTTTTTGAAGTAGAGTTTTAGAGTTTTAGTAAAGAGTGGTTTGTAGTTAGTAGAAGTTTTGTTATTAGTAGATAGTAAGTTAGGTAGAAAGTATGTAGTAGTGATTAGTAGATTTTGTTTATTTTTTTAGTATTAGTAAGTGAGTAGAGTATAGTAGAGTAGTAGGGAGAGTAGATTTTATTGTATAGTGGATTTTTTTAGTTAGATTTTTTATTGTTTGTTAGAAGTAGATTAGGGTAAAGAGAGTGAGTAAGTAATAGAGAGTAAGATGGTTTTGGTTAGTTTAGGGTAGGTGTTTAGTATTAGGGTTTTTATAGTTTGAAGGTTTAGTTTTTTTTAAGTAATATAGTGGGTAGTTTATAAGTTGAGTTAGTAGAGTAGAGAGAAAATAGATGTTTTGTGTAGTTGTTAGTTAGTTTTAGAGTAGTAGTTTATAATTTTTAAGTAGGTAGAAGTTAGTTTTTAGGTTATAGTTAGTAGAAGAGTTTAGAAGTTTGTAGGTAGTAAGAGTGTAGTTTTAGTAGAGTTAGAGAGTTTAGTGTGAGTAGAGGTTAGAGTATAAGAGAGAGTTTAGGGGTTTAGAAGTGTTTTAGTAGTAGAGTAAGTTTGTAGTTTGTAGTTAGTAGGTAGAGTAGTAGTAGTTTATAGAAATTTAGAGTTAGTAGTAGATAGTTTTTAGTTGTTTAGTTAGTAGTGGATTAGTAAGTTAGTTTAGAGTTTAGTAGAGTTTGGAGTGGTTTTTTTTAGAGAGTAGTTGTAGGGGTAGTTAGTTTTGTGAGGTAGTTAGTTTAGTTAAGTAGTAGAGTTAGTTAGTAGTGTTAGTTTTAGTAGTTTTAGTAGAGTTTTTTTAGTTGGTTTGTTTTAAATAAGAGTAGTATAGTTTAGAGTTAGTGAGAATTTAGTAGTTTTTGTTAGTTAAGTTATGTTTTAGTAGTAGTTAGTTATAGAGATATAAAAGTTAGTGTTTAGGAGTAGAGTTTAGTGGAAAGTAGTGTAGAGTTAGATATAGTTAGAGTTGTGAGTAGTATGGTATTGAGTAGTTAGTTTTTTTTTTAGGTTGTTAGTTTAAGGTTGGAGTAGTGTTAGTTAGATGTTAGTAGTGTAGTTGTTAGTAGTTTGTTTAGTAGAGTAGATAGTTATAGTTGTTTTGAGTAGTAGTTAGAGTTAGAGAGTTTTTAGAGTAGTTAGGTTTATAGTTTTGTTAGTTAGTAAGTGTTGTTTTTTAGTAGTGTTAAGTTTAGTGGAGTTTAGAGTTGAAGTTAGTTAAATTTAGAGTTTAGAGTTAATTTAGTTTTAGTAGTTAGAATGAAGTTAGGATTTTAGTAGTAGTAAAAAGAGTTGTAGGTGAGTTGAGGTAGAGTTTTTTTGTTAGTAGAGTTTTAGTTTTTAAGGTAGTTAGTAGGATGTTGTAGTTTAGTTAGTTTAGTTAATTAGTGGTTTTTTTTTGAATTATTTGGAGTTAAGGAGTTAGTAGAGATTTTGAGTTGTAGTAGTATATAAGTAAAGTTGAGGTTTTAATTAGATGAATAGTAGTAGTTTAGGTAGTAGTGTTAGGATTAGTAGAAGTAGAGTATGAGTTTTGATTTTGTGAGGGGTTAGTAGTGATTTGTTAGGGGTTTGTTAGTAGATGAAGTAGGTTTTTAGTAGTTTTAGTGTTTAAGAGTAGTTATTAAGAGATAGAGTAGTTAGAATAGTAGATTAGAGTAGGAAGGAGTTAGGTTTAGAGTTTAGTGAAATAAGTTAGAGTATTTTTAGTGTAAAGTTTAGTTGTGTAGTAGTTAGATAGAGTTTATAGGGTAGGAGGAGAAAGTATAGAAAAGAGTTAGTTTAGAGGGGTTGTTTGAAAAGTTTAGAGAGTAGTAGTTTTTTAGAAAAGTTAAGTTTAAAAGAAGTAGTAGAGTTAGAAGTAGTTTAGTAGAGTGAGTGTAAGAGGAAAGTAGTGTTAGGTAAAGTTAGTTTAGTAGAGAGTGGGGTTATAAGGTAAAGTTGTAGTTTATAGAGTTAAAGTATTTAGTAGTAAGTGAATTTGTTATTAGAAGGGGAAGGGTAGGAGATAGTAAGAAATTGAGTTTGAGAGTTGGTATAGTTGTGAGTTAAATAGGGTTTTAAAAATGTAAGTATTGTAGTAAAGTAGAGTAGGAGTAAGGTTGAAGTAGAGTTTAAAAGAGTTAAGATATGAGGAGGTTAGAGTAAGAGTTTTAGTTTAAAGTAGGTTGAAGATGTGTTAAAGAGAATTATGGGAGTTTAGGATAGGAGAGTTTTTTAGTTAGAGTAAGTGAGTTAGGTTTAAGGTTTTTTTAGGAAAAAGAATTGGTAGAGAGTAGAGGTTTATTTAGTTAGATGTTTTAATAAAGGATGGTATAGAGGGGAGGAGTGTTTTTAGTAAGTTTTTTAGGAGTTTGGGGAAGAGGGAGAAAAGAAATGTAGGGGAGTAAGTGTTTGGAAGTAGTATAAGTATGTTAGTTGTTTTTAGGTAGTTGATAGAGTAGGATTTTGTTAAGGGTTAATTTGAGTAAAATTTTTTTTAAGTTAAAGGTGAAAAGTAGTTAGAGATAGTAAGAAAAAGTAGTGGGATTAGGTAGTTAGGGTAGTATTAAGTGGGAGTAGTAGGGTTTAGTAGTAGTAGTTAGTGTTAGATTAGTAGAGAGAGTTTTTGAGTAGAAAGTAAGTTAGTTTATAGTAGTAAGTTAAGTAGTTAAGTTAGTAAAGTTAGAGTAGGAAGTTTAGTAGTTTTGTAGATAGTAGGTTTAGGAAAGTTAGTAGAG
>JAGTYA010000862.1:0-16700 GCA_024291935.2 Okapia johnstoni | reverse complement strand
GAGTCAGTGGTAGGGGGAGCACAGACCCAAAAACAGTTTATATAGGTCCAGCTACTTGTCCAAAGACACCAAAAAAAAGTGTCTTTGTGATTTAGAATATAAATTGATCAAAAAACAGTTTATAAAATTTTTATAGATTGTATTAAAACTTCTGTTATTGATTAGACCGAAGGCAGTTGGAGGAAGCTTGGTCTTTACAGTTGACAAGTCCTTCCACAAACCAGTATTGAAAATTGGTAATGAAGGGCTTGGAAATTGTCTCTTTTTTTTGAAAAGGCCCCCTAATAGAAGTGAGCAATTTGGATGCTTGATAAACCATATCCGAAGAATCAACCTGCTTATAATTTGTGTGAATTGGATTACCTTCCCCCCCAAATCTTATTTTACAGTTTTTATTGGTTATTTTAAAGTGTTGTTGATGAAAAATTCTAAGATGTATGGAAAATAAACTCTATTTATGCTTTTAGCAGAATTGCCAGCACAAGCATTCATTTTGTGAGCTAAATTAGTTTAAAATATTTGGGAAATTTAAAAATGTTTTAAATCAAGGATTTTTCCATGGGGTGGAAAGTAATGTTGAGGGAGATTTTCATAAAAAAACAGAAAAGGCCCTGAAAAATTGATTTGAATTTGAAAAGTAATTTTTGTAAAATTCAATTGATGTATAATTTATGCTTCATTTTTTTCTAAAAAAACTCACGAAGAATCTCATGGAAATTAAAAAAAAAAATGTGACAGTTTTACTATTTACGATGGCAGAAACAAATTTCAAGTCAAACACTGATGTTTTTTTTCAAAATAATATTCTCTTTTTGTTTATTATAGATGCATATGCTTTCAACTCTTATTACGTTAAGGAAAAAATTTTCTTCTCAGTGAAATTTCAAATAGCAAAATAGAGAAAAGAAATTATATGGGAATCATATAAAGAGAATTGAATAAAAAAAATGGACACAATGAAAAAAAAGGTAAAGTTTAAATTTTTAAGCAATGTTTTTGCTTGGGATAAAAAAACTCATTGTGAACATATTGTTATTACCTTTTAAAGGCTGTAAATAATTATAACCTTCCATATTTATCAATTTCAAGAATTATGTTCAAGAGAAGTTTTTCCATTGAAAGATTCTAGAATAATTTTCATGTCACAGAATTTTATATTTCTGTGTGTCTGCCTAAAACAGTACATAAAAAATATAAGATTAATCTGTCTCAAGTCATATCTGCAAGGACCAAGTAAGGTAGATATTTGATCTTTATGTAATTAATATAGTTACTGAAGATAACCCATGTTTTCCTATTTATCACTTGTACCTTGTGTTTTTGCCTAAATATTGCTGAAAGCAAATTACTTTTTAGCAAATAAACCATTTTTCTTACACATTTGTGCACTAAAAATGGTTATGTGCTAAAGACAATATGATGTTAAGAAAGGAGAATGTTTAATACTTTTACACAGTGCCTAGCTCTTCTTAATGCAAAGAAAATATGTAAGCCAAAACATTGTTTCTAAGACTTGAGGCTTATAGCTCTTTGAATATATTTAAGTCTAAAAAGAATCGAGTCTCATATGTACATGCAGCACTCTAATAGACAAACACCCCCACCGAAATGCCCTACTATATGAAATTGGTGGCATTTCTCATAGCTGGCCTTTGCTTCAGAGAAAAAAATTAGTAAGTTATCGTACCTTTTTTTCCTCCAAATCATACATAGATTAACTGATATCCTTCTATACCAAAAAGTGGTTACTAAATACTGGGACTCTGTAAAACTGCTTAAGAATCACTATTTTCAACCCCAGAAACAGAGAAACCTGAAAGCAGTAGGAGAGAGTATAAGACTTTCTTTTTTTTTTTTTTAATTTATTTATTTTAGTTGGGGGGCTATTGCTTTACAATATTGTAGTGATTTTTGCCATACTTGACATGAACCAGCCATGGGTCATCTTAGAAAGCGAAGTCACTCAGTCGTGTCCGACTCTTAGCGACCCCATGGACTGTAGCCCACCAGGCTCCTCTGTCCATGGGATTTTCCAGCCAGAGTACTGGAGTGGGTTGCCATTTCCTTCTCCAGATAATATTCCCAACCCAGGGATTGAACCGGGTCTCCAGCATTGTAGGCAGACGCTTTTACTGTCTGAGCCACCAGGGAGGTCATCTTAATCATAAATTATATGTTGTTAATGTGGATATTGTCATTATAACTAGATATGGTCTTGAGGTCTCCAAACCTTTGTTCTTACTACTTTTTATTAGGTCCTCTAAAAGATATGATTTATCCTACATAAACAAGCTAAAATTTCCCCTCTATACATATAAGCATTTTCTCATTAGACAGCCAAATATACTGTGCAATACTGTTCCTTACCCTTTGCAATATCAATTGATGCTACTTATTTTTAACAAGACACATAAATTGGCCAAATGAGATTTTATACAAGAGAACCAAACTTTATTACCCTTTCGCTGGTTTTTACAGTCTTTCATCAACGTTGTTCACTCAGTCAGTGAGCCAGCTATGGAAACAACCAAGTATTTACTGAATGTGACTCTCTGCAAATTCTCTCTTATAATGTGCTAACTGCTTCCTTCCTTTCTTCCTGAACCTCATTATAAGTTATCACATTATGATGAACAGTTTCATTATAATGATAGTACTCTTCTACTAAGACCATATCCATGTACCACCATTCTATACCCGTCTTCTATTCTCTTCCTGTATTTGACTTAAAAAAATAAATTAATGAACTGAAGACAACATATATTATCAAAGAAAGTGAAAGTCGCTCAGTCGTGTTGAACTCTTTGTGGAATTCTCCAGGCTGGAACACTGGAGGGGATAGCCTATCCCTTCTCCACGGGATCTTCCTGACCAGGAATCGAACCAGGGTCTCCTGAATTGCAGGCAGATTCTTTACCAACTGAGCTATCAAGGAAGCCTATATTATCAAAACTCTACCAAAAATATTCAAGGAGAGATGAGCTTACTAGATTTATTTTATATTTCTGTTGTTGAATTTTATTTCATCTGTTGAATCAAGAACACATGCTATTACTACTTTATGTGCAAATTAACTTGATTACTTGAAATACCATTGTCCTTTCAGCTTTTCAAAGTTGAATGGGAGCAAAGATAAAGAATTTACGTTAAATGAATGGTTGCAAGGTTGCTGAGGGGCGAGGAGGAAGTGCCATGGCAGGCAGTTTATTTATGGTCAGTTGGTCATAAGAATGCAGTATGTGTACCTGCCTTTATTCTACAATACAAAGGTATTACTGTAGTAGGATGTTATATAGCTCTAAGAAAACTAAAGTGGCAGTTAAGAAATTTGGCCTTTGGTTTGCTTTTACATAAAATGAGGAGTTGACTAGTTAAGTCTAAAAACTTCTTGCTGTAAAATGTGTCAAAAAAGTGCATTGAAATAAAAATTCTTTAAATCAGATTTTATTATAATCGTACAGTCACGAAACTTATAAAACTTGAGTAGTTTTGTGAATTCATTTTTTAAGTGTGTATTTATTTTTAGATTTTTTCCTAAGTTCATATTTTCTTAAATTTTTGTAATTGTGTATTTCTTTGTCATTTAAAAAGATATTTTTTTCAAAAATAGAAGCAAATTTCACATAGTTTTATCCTCAAAAAGTTCCCAGTATTTTAAATTGTAGAACTTTTCCTCTGACTTATAAATTTTCAGAGTTGTAAAGTGTCCTAAGTTGATTTGTTTAAAAAATTTTAGTGTTCTCATATCTTTGATTTGTTCTAAATTGTGCTCCTAAAAAAAAATATAGTTATAGAAAAGCTTAAGATGGTTTTTTAAAAGAAGTTTTACTTTTTAGTGATTTTTAAATTTTTTTATAAATTTGCTCTTAAGTCAACTTTTAAAAAAGCCATGTTGAAATATTTAAAATAGGTGATTTGTACACTGCTACATCAATTTTAAGGATTTTAAAAAATACCAGTTTTTTTCATGGATTGTTACCTTGACTTAAGTATTGCTCTGATTGGTTCTGTGCTCTTCCTCTAAAGTGATTTCCCCTTCATATAAAGGAATTTTAAACCCTGCAGTGTGTTTCAGTCCCTATGAGAAAGTGTAAAACAAAATGCTCAAAAAATGGGGGGAAAAGGAGCCTATGGACCCCCTTAAAGAGGGGGTCATTAACCAGCTCTGGGGGTTAGTAGAAATTTACTTGGCAGAGAAAGGAGAGTCGAGTTATTCAAGAAATATTCTGTCTTGATTATTAATATATTTATCTTTCTAAAAAATTTTAAAAATGTTAGAAGATTTGAAATTTTTAACATTTGAGTGTGTTCTTTTAAGATTACATTTTGACAGATGAAAGTGAAGGGATGGAAAAAAATATTTCATGAAATGGAGCCCCAAAAGAAAGCAGGGTGCAATACTCATTTCAGTTTAAATGATTTAAAATAAGGTTGAAAAGGGACAAAGAAGGAACTAAATAATGATCAAAGGGTCAACCCAAAAAGAAGATGTAAATTTAAAAATTTATATATGCACCCAACATAGGAGCCCCAAATATTAAGGCAAATATAAAAATATGAAAGGGGAAATTACAATAACAAAAAATGTGGGAGACTTTAATACTCCACTCACCATAGGGTTGGGATCAACTAAACAGAAATTAACAAAGGAAACAAAACTTTAAATGATCTATAGACAAATTAGATTTAATCGATTTTTTCAGGATTTCACCCCAAACAAGCAATTTCACCTTTTTCTCAAGTGACAGGGAAAACTTTCTCCAGGATGATCCATCCGGGGCCAAAAATCTACCCTTGGAAAATTCCAAAAAATTGAAAATCACCCCAGCCATTTTTTGCCCAAAAATTCGTAAATTAGACCTCAATTACAGGAAAAAAATTTTTAAAAATTAAAACTAGGGGCAAAAACCCTTTGAATACCAACAAACAAGAAGAAATCAAAAAAAAAATTTAAAATATGCATGAAATGAATGAAAAATGAAAACACAAAAACCCCAAAAAACCTATGGGACACTGTAAAACAAATGCTAAGGGGAAGGTTTCTAGCAATCAGGCGTCCCTAAAGAAAAAAGAAAAATCAAATAAAAAACTAATTACCCCCTAAAGCAACTAGGAAGGAAAAAAATAGAACCCAGGGTTAGTAAAAGGAAAAAGAAATCTTAAAAAATTGGGAGAAAAAAAATGCAAAAGAAACAAAAGAGCCCATGCAAAAATCACAAAACTAAAAGGGGTTTTTTTCGAGAAGATAAAAAAATTTGAAAAGCCATTAGCCAGACTCATAAAGGGAAACAAAGGAAAAGTCGTAACAAAATTGAAATGAAAATGGAGAGATCAAACGACAACACAGAAATACAAAGGATCATAAGAGAACTACCAACAGCTATATGCAATAAAGGGAAAAATTTGGGAAAGAAATGGACAAATTTTAGAAATATAACTTTCCAAATTAAACCGGAAAAAATGGATCTTAAAAAACCCCATACAAGCACGAAATCGAAACTGTAATCGAAATCTTCCAGCAAAAAAAAACCCCAGGCCCAGACGGTTACGCGGAATTTCCCAAAAATTTAGAGAAGAGTAAAACCTTCCTACTCAAATCTTCCAGGAATTGCAGAAGGGGTAAATTTCCCAAATCATTCTATGGGGCCCCATCCCCCTAATAAAAAACCAGACAAAGATGTCACAAAAAGAAAATAAGGCCAATACACTGTGAACATAGATGAAAAAATCCTTAAAAAAAATTCTACAAAAAAATCCAAAATTTAAAAAAAATCATAATCTGATCAAGTGGGTTTAATCCCGGATGCAGGTTTCTTTAACACCCGAAATCAATAATGTAATTCCCCACATTAACAAATGAAAGATAAGAACAATTTATTATTAATAGATGCAGAAAAAGCCTTTGAAAAATTAACACCATTTATGTAAAAAACCTCCAGAAGCGGGAAATAAAAGGGAAAAATCCCTAAACATAATAAAAGTATTATGAAAACCCAAGAAAACATTATCCTCAAGGTGAAAACTAAAAACATTTCCCCTAAAGTCAGGAACAAGGCAAGGATGCCCATTTCCCCACTCTATTCAACATATTTTTGGAAATTTGGCCCAGAAATAAGAGGGAAAAAAAGAAATAAAAAAATACAATAGGAAAAAGAAGGTAAAACTTTCATGTTTGAATGAACATGCCCTTTAAATTTAAAAAACCTAAAGATTCTCCCAGAAAATATAGAGTAATAAATGAATATAGTAAAGTTGCAGGATAAAAAAATTAACACAAGAAATCCCTTGATTCCTATACCCAAAATGAGAAAACAGAAAGAAAAATTTAAAGGAAAAATATCATTCATATTGCAACAAAAAAGAATAAAATACTTAGGATATTTTACCTAGAGAAACAAAAGACTTATAGAAAACATAAAACACTGGAAAGAAATCAAAGAGGAAAAAAAACAGATGGAGAAATATAGTTTTATGGAGAGATTAATATAGTGAAAAGTATATACCCCAAAAAAATCTATAGATTAATGAATCCCTATCAAGTCCAAAAATATTTTTTTAAGAAAAAGAAAAATATTTCACAAATTTTTATGGAAAATTAAGAAATCGAATAGCCAAAACACTTGAGAAAGAAAAATGGGAATGGAGGAATCAAAGCCGACCAAAACTTATACAAAGCCACAGTCATCAAAACGTGTGGTTTCTGGCACAAAGGGTGAAATATGATCAATGGAACAAAAAAGAAAGCCCCGAGTAAAACCCACGCACCCATGGGCACGTTATCTTCGAAAAGGAGGCAAAAAGGGTTACAATGGAGAAAAGAAAAACCTTTAAAAAAAGTGGGCTGGGAAAATGGTCAACCCTTGTAAAAGAAAGAAACTGACCTCCTAACACCATACACGAAATAAACTCAAAATGGATTAAAGATTAAAGTAAAACCCGAAATTAAAACTCCCAGAGGAAAAATAGGCAAAAACTCTCCGACAAAATCACAGCAGGATCCCCATGACCCACCCCCAGAATTGGAAATAAAAACAAAAAAAACAAAAGGGGCTAATTAAAATTAAAAGTTTTGCACAACAAGGAAAAAAGGATCAAGGTGAAAAGAAAGCCTTCAGAAAGGGAGCAATAAAAGAAAAAGAAGCAAAGACAAACAAAAAATCTCAAAATTACAAGCAACTCCTGCAGTGAATTCCGAAAAATAAAAAACCCAATCAAAAATGGGCCCAAAAAACTAAACAGACATTTCTCAAAGAAGACATAAGATGGGTAACAACACTGAAAAAATGTAACATCATCATTTTTTAGAGAAAGCAAATCAAAAACCCCAATGAGCCTTTTCACACCATCAGAAAGGCTGCTATCCAAAAATTAAAGCCATAAATGTGGAAGGGGGGTTTGGGGAAAAAGGGAACCTCTTACATGTTGGTGGGGAAAGCAAACTAGTACAGCCCCCTATGGAGAACGTGTGGAGATTCCCTTTAAAAAAATGGGAATAGAACTGCCATATGACCCCGCAAAACCCCCGCTAGGGATACAACCGAGGAAACCCGAATTGAAAGAGATGCGTGTACCCAATGTTCTCGCGCACTGTTTAAATGCCAGGACATGGGAAACAAACCCAGATGTCCCCGGCAGACGAATGGTAAGGAAGCTGTGGTACATATACACAATGGAATATTACTCAAACCATTAAAAAAAATACTTTTTAAGGTTTATTGAGATGGGGGAAATGGAGCCATTATACAGGTGAAGTGGCCCGAAAGAAAAGCACCCAAAACGTATACTAAAGCATGTATATGGAATTTTAAAAATGGGAATGGTAACCCTATATGTGAGACAGAATAAGAGACCAGATGATTAGACAGTCCTGTGGGCTCTGAGGGAGAAAGGGGAGGGTGGGACGTTCTGGGACAGTAAAATTGAAAAATGTATATTGTTTATGTGAAAAGGGAAACCTTTCCCTGTTTTATGCATGGCGGTTTCTCAGGGGGTTTTGGGGCGTTGGGATTGACAAGAGGGATTTGGGGGGGGGAGGGGGGGGGAGGGGGGTCGGGAGGGGGGAGCAATGTGAAACCCCTGGGGGATTATTCAAAGTATGGCAAAAACTACTACAAAATTTTTAAAGTAATTAGCCCCCAACAAAAAAAAAAAAAAAATTAAAAAAAAAAAAACTTACTTTTTATCATATATATATATTGAAAGAAGTTAGGGCTCAAAATGGTTTCACCACCCGTCATTTCAGGATGGGTAAATTATTTGTAAAATAATTCCATGAGGGGAGAGTGGGTTCCGGTTTTTAGAGAAGGAAAAAATGAGAAAGGCCCGTTCCTTTAAAAACTTGGAACTGAATAAAGCGTAAGGCTTTTGAAGATCAAAAAGGATGTGACTTTTATAGCAGAAATGGAACAGCATAAAGGAAAAACTCTTTTAGGAAAGCAGAAATTTATATTTCATGAAAAATTTTTGATATAATGGAAAATAATTTAAACCTTTAAGATGGGAAAGAATTCATTCTGAAAGAAATTATGATTTAAGTGGTGTGACTTTTTTCTAAAAAGACTATTGGGGGAAAAGAGTGGGCTCTTGGTTTTTAAAATTTATTGTTTTTTTTTTCCCATTATTTTGTCATAAATAATTTATTGTTTTTTGGTTTTTTATTTTTTTATTTCTTTATTTGGCTTATCCATTCATTCTAAATAAATTGCTGAAAATGTAGAAATAAATTTTTGCCTGTAATGTTTCCTATGTCAGGGTACTAACTGGCTATAGTTTACTTATATATTATAAGAACCCTTTGGCCCTTAATTTGGAAAGCTTTTTTTTAAAACATAGCCTTGAATTTCGTTTTTAGCACTAATGTTTGTCAAGTAGGGTGGTGTAAAATTGGGCTTTGAGGGGGAAAGGGACCAGTTGAATATTATTTTCTTTTGGTATTCATTGATATTTGCCTTTGGTGAAGGAACATTCTATTTCTTCAGATTAGTGAACTGTAGAAAATAGTTTTTCAGAAAAATTTTTTTCTGTAAAAAATAGGACGGGAAATTTGAAAAATCCAAAAACAGAAGGGTGTCTTTTTTCTGGTTTGTTCACTGATTGTCCCCCTGAGAACAGGGCTTGTAGGTGTTTAGTAAACATTAGTGAAGAACAAATTGTAGATACCCTTTTAATCAATAAGATAGCCCCTTTTTTATTTTTTTGACCTTTGTTTAAAAAAAGGCACATTGTTGGAGTATATTTTTTTTTCAACTAGGTTTGCTAGGAATAAACTTCTCTAGCTCCTTGGTCAAGATAGTTTGGGGCTTAGGAACGTAACTGATATCCCCCCGGTCCCATCCCCAGGCTTCAAATACTTATATTAAGGGTAATGCTGGAAAAAATTTTAACACAGAATCATGGACTTTTTAAATTATTATTTCCAAGAGATTTTTGAAAATATTCTAGTCTAACTCTCAGTTTAGATTGAGAAAGCTAAAGCCCCGAAAGATTTTCAAATTTTTGGGTCCCTCTGCTAACTAGTGGACATACAAAAACTAGAATCTGGGCCCGTTTGACTCCAGTCAAATGATTTTCTGCATGCATTATAACTGTTAAGCCCGTTTTTTCTGGGGAAGGCTTTTTCCATTTAAAAAATTGATTCATCCTCCTGACATCTTCAGGAAAGTGTTTTGATACCCCAACTATGAAAAGAATTCCCCAAATAAAAAAAAGTAAGCACACCCCTCATAGCTAAGGGCTCCCCTTTGAGGAATCTGTTCTTTCCAGGTTATCAACAGAGAGAGCACTGACAGGTCTGTCAGTAGATGTAAAAGGCTTCCCAGGTGGTGTAATGTTAAAGAACTCGCCTGCCCAAAGCAGGAGATGTAAGAGTGCAGGTTCAGTCCCTGGGTCAGGAAGATCTTGGCAGAGGGCATGGCTACCTGCTCCAGTATTCTTGCCTGGAGAATCCCCTGGACAGAGGAGCCTGGCGGGCTACAGTCCATAGGGTCGCAGAGTCTGACACGACTGAAGCAACTTAGCGCAACACACACATACTATCGGTAGGTAATTTTTTATATTAGCATTTTACCATAAAATAATTTAAACTTGTTTTAATATTTGCATTATATTTGAAAGCAAATTTTACTTCTGAATTTGTGAAAAACAAATTAGTAGAATGTTTTCCCTTTCTAATACTAAACTCTTTGGGTTCTATTATTGTGACTGCACTTTAACAAGCAGTTTAGAACCTCGGTGGTTAACTGGATAAAATTAAGAATCAATGTGAATATTAAGAGCTACAGTGCTAATTTAGTATTTAAAATGCCCTTTTCCCAAAGAAAAAAATCCCTTTACCCATTTTTTGTATTTATATTTTAAGGAAAAGTAGTAGATTGTTATCTAAATTAAGTAGCTTTTTGTTATTTTTTGTTGTAATTGTATAGCAATAGATTGAAAATTATGGGGTTTTTTCAAATTTTTTTTACCCCCCCCCCCAAAAAAAAAGTGAACTTCTTGGAGGAGGGCATTCAAGGGGAAGTGAATTTAAGAGAGACTCTCTCTCCCAATCTTATTCCAGAGGGGCCTTCAGGTTCACAAACACATGCACTGCTCTCTGTCTCAGTGGTGTCTCGATGGGGCCTTGGGTTCAGAGAGTACAACAGTCCTGTTAAAACCACTTACTCACAATACAATCTCTAATCTTACTGATTAGAGAAAAATTTCTCTTTTTAAACAGTCCATTTTATACTAATACTGTACGTTATCTTACATTCAGAGGAACATACAATCTCAAATTCTCTGTCCCAAATAAGGGGCATTTCAATGTCTACCAGGATTTGGTAGCGTTTTAACAATTTCTACCTTGTATTCCCCTTTGAAGTGATTTTATTATAGACAGGAATTATTAGCAACCTATTTTTTTTTTCTCCAAGTCTCAAACACTAACTTGATATTGTATTTTTTGGGTTAGTGGGCTATGTCATAAAAAATCATTTGTGAAAGAAAGCCACCCATTCCAAAATCAGTGACACCACACTTAATTTTTTAAATTGTTTAAATGAGTCCTGGACGTTTCATAAATGAAATTAGGTAATCAGGAAGTAGCAGAGGGAGTGTGAATACTGAGATGGCTTCTAGTTGACAGGTAGTTAACTAATTAATCCAATTTAGAGCAGCACTTCAGAATTGGTAAAGGAAAGAGTCAACTTTGATCAAATGTGTAAAAACTAACATTTTTTACATGTTTAAAATTGGAAAATCCATTTAAGTTTTATCAGCTGAAGTTGACACTATTGCCTGAATAATACATGTTTCTATTTAAAATGATCTCCTGAGACTACTTTAAACATATGAGAACACCAGGAACAAAAAGCCAAATTGCTGAATTCTAAAGTTCTTACTGATGTGTCTGAGTCTCCAAAGAGAAAGTCTATCCACATCAATTTGTTATAATTTTATTTTTCAGATGCTGCTTTTAAAATAACCCTAGCAAATATGTGTAGCATGAACTGCAGGTCTAATTTCTAAAAATATTTGTAGAAAGTATTATAAAAATTGAATTTAGAATTATGTAAAGTACTATAGATTTGGCTTGTACAAGTCTTCAGTGAATTCTTTCTTAGTATTTTAATTAATATTCAACCCTTTGGAGTTGATAATTTGCTGATATTACATGTAATTATGTATGATAGATAATCAAACAAATTTATTTTTTTTCTATAAAAATGGAATTTTGAATAATTTTTTTAATTTGCACTCAAATCTAAGTGTCAAAAATATTCTTCCACTCAACATTGAAAAATCATCAAAATGATTTTTTAGCATATTTTAGATATTTTTCAGATAGTTTTGGGACTGTCAGAGTCAGCAGATCTTAGCAGCTTTGAGTCATCTAACAAAATTAATTAATCAAATTGTATTTTAATATAAGGACATTTTTTAATTAATAAAAGTACACACCTCATAACATATACACACTACTATGCATAAAATAAAACAACAAGGACTTGCTTTATAGCCCCAGGGACTACACTCAATATCTTATAATAGCCTGTAATGGAGAAGAATCTAAAGAAGTATATATATATGTTTGCATGTATATACATATGTGTATCATTGAAACACTTTACATTGAAATGCAACATTGTAAATTAACTATACTTTGATAAAAACTGTTTATTAAAAAGTACACCCTCATTAGTCTGCTAGGCTCAAAATGTGCAAAGAAATTTCAACTTTATAATCAATTTTGAATTGTAACAAACCTTAATGAAAGAAAGCTGAAGGTTTTTAACTACAAATGTCCCTTGGGAAAGAAAATGTCTTGACCATTTTAAACAGAACAACAAAAGAAAAGATGAAGAAATTTGGCAACTTTAAAATTATTAGAGGAAAACAAAAACCAAATTGGGTAATTTGGTCACAAGAATACACTCAGAATCCCCCTTGTATAATGATGTAGCCAGTACTCCTCTTCCTGAAGTCATTACTAGATTCAATTGCCTAAATTTTTTAATCTTACCTTTTTGCCAATTTATATAGCATTAAACTTATAAGAATTCACATTTTTAAAAAATTTGGCAATTTTTCCAGATATTTTTTCAAACTGAAAAAATTTTTTACGGTAATTTTTCTCAAAAGCATTTATTCTACTGAAATTAGCCGCAGAAGTAAAATTTTGGGTTTTTGTTTTTTTGTGATTCTGAAATTCTTCAAGGCGGTTTGTTTTAAGATCTGCTTTGCATTGTTTTTGTTTTGTTTATTTGTTTTACTTCAATAGCCTTTTATGTCACCTCGGTACCCTGGAGGTCCAAGGCCCCCGTTGAGGATACCTAACCAGGTAAGATTTTATGTGTGCTCCTGAAGTTTGGTGTTTTGGTGTTTTTGTTTTTGTAAAGAGTCAATAAATATCTTGACAATGTCACATATATTTCTCTTTCTTATAAAAATGCTTAAATTATCCTTCACTCATTTTATGGTACTTCTAGTGATGCATAATCTACATCAACGGTTGGCCCATAGTTCCGCTGACTTTTTGTAAATAAAATTGTACGGGAATGCTGCCACATTCATTCATTCACGCATTGTCTGTGGCTTCTTTTACACTGCAATAGCAGATTTGAGTCATGGTGGAGACTGTAGGTGGCCTGCAACCCTAAAACATTTATTATCCAGATATTTACAGGAAAAAGTTTGCTGACCCTTGGAGTCTACCATATACTTTGATCCTAACTTTCAAAATATGTATGATTTTGGTAAATGCAGATTACACTGCAAAGGATGGCAGTGAAATTTTCTGTGAACATACTTAAGTTTATTTTTATATTATACAGTTACAATAACATGGCTGTAACGTACCAATTTTGCCCAATTATAGTCACGTTTCTGGCATATAATTAGTTTCTTTTAGGAGGGTTAGATCAGTAGTTAACAGTAGATTGTCCAACTGTTTTTACCTACAAGAGCTCTGAGATTTCATAGATTTTTATCCTCAAATAGTTTATCAATAACATAAATATTTATTTGTTAAAGAGAATAAAGCACAGTTTTTACTTGCAGGTATGTTGTAGTTTTAAGTTTAGACTAGGATCTGTGGTGTGTGTTGTGTGTGTGTGGCGTGCGCCGGTATAAAACGAGTAAATAAGTGCTTAACTGTGTGGAATATTTACGTTAAGATAATGTTTTGTCACTTTAAATTGTTTTTATCATCATTTACCAGATCTGAAGTAAAGCCTGTTATCACAATAAAATTTTTCTCTTTCTAAAAAATTTCTGCTTGCTTCCTGACCAAAAAATGAACAAGAAAATGTGTTTTCTTTGATAGCACATTTCATAAAATGGAGCTTTGCTTCCCCTCCTCTTTACTGAAATTAGTGTCCTTGAAGTGTCCTAACACACAACTGGGCGTGCCAGCACCCACATTCATTCCCAGGGGAGAACTTTAAGCAGGCAGCAATGCTGGATCATCCCATTGCTACAGTGCTGAAGTCCTCACGTTAAAGGCTGGAGGAGTTTTCTCCTTGAGACCGAATCTGCATTCAGTACATAGGGCCAGGGGAACATGGCAGGATATAGGAAAAGAAGTACACAGATGCAAAGCGTGTCAACATATGGGGAGTTTTATCTTCTCTGTGGGTAAACCTGTGTATATTGACAGTCAGATTGCTTATAGGTGCCTGAATCTCTTAAATTTCCTTTTTAAGGACAAAAAGTTCTATCTTTCACTGCAGTTTATCATGGTGTTTCAGACATCCCATCCATAGATATATCCATAGATATAGAGATGTGTAAGCCTGGCGTGCTGTAGTTCAATGGGTTCGCAAAGTCAGACGTGACTTACTTAGCCACTAAACAGCAGGAATCTACATTAGGGAAATGTGAATTTCCCTATATATGTGAAAATTTTTCTGACTCCATTATTCCATATGAATTATGAAACTATCTTGGAATTACTGTAATTGCATCCATTTGACACTGTTGAAATGCCTGCTACATGTAAGACACTAAGCTAAGTTCCACATCCAAGAAAATTGACAAAAGACTTTTGGAAAGGAGTGGATTGGCAGGAGAATGTGGAGTTCTAAATCTAAGTTGTTGGAAATATTTTTGAAGAACTAATATATAATGCCTTTGGGATTTTTAAAAGAGGCAATTAAAAAGTTAAAGGTAATAAAGAGTTACAGTACGGGTTCTTTTTTGTCAATAATTTTAAACAGTCTTTTACCTAAGTATATTTTAAAACAATTGTAATCTTCTGAGGGGCCCTTTTTTGTCCTCCTCCCCATGTGTAGTTAAGTTTTATTAATCCAAACATCTTTCAAATTTATAATAATTTACATTTATACTATTGTTTTTAAAGAACTTTGAGCAAACTGTTAAACTTTTCCTAAAACAACTTTTACGCTGTTAACTAATAGCACCACATTTTCAAACAACAAAACAGCTCTTCAGTTTCATTATGTAGTCATTACAGTAGAAGTGGCAGTGCTATTTTTGGTGATAAAATTGGAATGATGTCTATTAAAACAAATGTTAAATTTTTAAATTTAGTCTATTTAAAATGATCAAAACTTTATTTTATTGGTAGAATGTATCTACGAAAATAAAAAGTAAACTATTAACTTCTTCAGTGGTGTTGACTAGTCATTTTGAATATGTAAAAGATTTCCCTTTAATAAAGAGCTTCTCCAGAATTTACAATTAATTATTTCCGAGGCAGTTTTCATAATTCTGGACTAAATACACAATGACTTATTCTGTTTATATATTTATAGGACTGAATATTTGCAACATGGTATAATATCACTATGCCCAAAAAATGCAGGAAGGGGTAATAGTGTCTAAAATGATGAAAGGAAAAGTTAAAATTACAAAAATCTGCAAGTTTGCAAAGAATAATACCTATGGAAAAACACATGAAACAGGAATTACATTGGAATTGGTTCAACTGTCAGAATAGGTTGGTGGTGTTGAAGCATCCATAACCTGGAGGTCTTTATCCTTCTCATAGATAAAATGTTTAACTGAAAACTTCAGTGTTCATTCAACACTATGCTAAGGAAACCGAGACAGCAAGAAGTACAGAGACTGTTAGTGAGAGGCACCAAGAATAAGTTTATTGATTTATTGACACTATAGAATTAGAATTTCTCACCATTCCTGAAACCCTGTTAACAGGTATACTGGCTCACAAGTGTATATTGTTGTTGATTTCTATCTGTTGTTATTAAGCATCCTCATCATTAGTGTTATTTTCTCTGTTAAAGTGAAGATCTTTTATAAAGCAAAGAATGTGTCCAAAAATTTGTGACTAGGTAAGTCTCAATGAATACATTTGACATGTTGACAAATATGAGAATATAATATTAACCCACAAAATGTATAAATTTATTTTTCCTGATATTATTTGGTTTAAAAATCTAGTGATCATACCCTTTTGACTCATAAAACCATCATCTGGTCATCCTGGGGCTGATCAAAATTTTTTTTTTTAAAGTAAAGATTTGACTTAACAAAAGACAAACACTGGTGACTAAAGAGTTAAATATGGGTAAAGAGTCATTTTGAAAGACAACTTGACCTTGATCAAGATTTCTAATTTGTGAAATAGCAGAAAGACTTGTCAATTGTTCTGATACTTCAAAATAAACAAGAAAAAAATAAACTTTTGAAGAAAATGATTTCCAGGTGATAAAACCTGGTATTACCAATGAAATTTAGAAATTTAGAATCAGAGTATTAAAACTCGAATCACTTCAAGATTTAAAAAGGAAGAACTTCAAGCTCACAATTGAAAATAATGTTGCTTAGTTTATACATTTTCACCCCTCCTAATTTACTTCTTTATAACTTTTGATAGTATTGACCACTTATTGAAACTCCCCTCATGTACTCTGAAATAAATGGGTCCCAGTCCCACTTGCTAATTTTTTAGCTATTTAGTTTTTTCCTTTCTTATCTCTTGTTGGTATTTTAAGAAAATTGTCTTTGACCTTTTTTCTTCTCAATTCTTGAAATTCTAGTCCATTCTTATGACTTTGTCACTGATGATTCCTAAAATTGTCCAATTAAAAATTTCTTTTATTCCTTGATAAGTACTTATTACTCTGAATTAACGCACAGATTGTTCCAAAACTCTGAAACTTAACAGTTTATTTGGGGGTACAGAGCAATGACAAACCCGAGCTAAAAAAAGGAGGCAAAAGGATCTAAAAGTACAAAAT